>APFE031158307.1:0-15171 GCA_000404065.3 Pinus taeda | reverse complement strand
AAAATAATACAAAAGGGATGAATTTTCGATAGTTTTAACGAGCCAAACAAGACAAGCGCTCGATCTTTTTGTGTAATAATCCCTCAGGTCCAAAAAGATTAAAATCTAGAGGAGGGATAGCACTTCCTATAATTTTAATGAGCCGAAGAGGCCAATCGCTCAAAAATCTTTTCATATTTTACGAGTTAGGTGAAAAGAGCTTAAAGAAGACTCATTTTCAAAGAATGAGTGATGGTTCGAGTAGCAGCTGAGTCCAGGTATGATTTGGAATTTTCCAATCGCAGCAGTATCACAAGGATGGCTAATAGAATCACTCTTCGCAGATGTTCCTTGAAGGGGTAAACAATCAGATGGGGGTGAATGATCGGCTAAAAATAAAGTGGAGGTGATGGCGAGAACACAACCAAGGCTCAAAAGCTGGCGATAAGGCATTCACAATGGTTATATTCCGGTTCATTTTTTAATGAGCTTAAATGTTGGGGGAACATTTGCTCATGACTTATGTTTATTTTTTAACGAGCTTGAACTATGTGCTAAAACTGCTCGTGGAGAGTTTATTTTTTAACGAGCTTGAACCCTGCGGTAACATTGCTCGCCAGTCATATGATAAGAATGTCTCATTCAAGATGCGATTTTTTATGGGGCTTGCACCTTTTGAAGCTTTTCCCCAGATCCTTTCTTTATGCAAGCTAGGAAACGACTAGCCTTACGGGTTTAAAGGGTTAGAGGTCATACAAATTTAAAAAATTAAATGGTTTCTCTTTGCTTGCATGCGGAAAGGTTTGCATGCCCCCAGGTATAGTGAAGTAGAGTTTCCAGGTTACCCTTCAATTTGCAGACAAAACGTTTTTTCTATCGGGAAAGGCCTACCTTTTCTAGGTTACCCTTCAATTTGCAGAAAAAACATTTGTTCTATCGTGAAAGGCCTACCTTCTAACAGAGGTATCTTATCTGGTCTAATCCCATTTTCCTATATGGATGGGTATTGGACTAGTCATATATCCTTCGCCAAAACCTACCCTATACCCAGATTTTTTCTGCTAAAGCAGACCAGGGTGCATGCCTCTTGGGTTTCAGTCATGTCCTCCTGAATCACTCGCACTCTTCAGGTGGATGGACTGGAGATCGATGAGACATACCTTGCGTGAAAAGACCATTTAGTGTTGGCATTTGACTATTTGCGATGTATGAACCAGGGAATGACATTTGGTCTACGAGCTTGACCATCTTGCCTTTGTGCGGAAAACACATTACTATAAAGAGTGAGGAGATGATGGCTCCCATGCAATAAATATAGTAGTGTCCAAGGAGTAGATTATAATCCAAGGGTCCTTGAACTGCCATCACGTTCATGTGAAGGGTTTTCCTTCTCAAAGTAATGGGCACATTTGGAAGGATCCCTAAAGGTCAACTGGTTCCTTTGTCGAAGCCTGTCATATTTCTCATTTCAGGCAAAAGCGATGGCGAACCAAGCGATTTCTAAGCAATTGAGGAAAGGATACTCACAAAAGCCCCTTCATCGACGATGGTACCAGCCATGACCATCCTGTAAGCTTGTACAATGATTCTGAATGGTACAGTAGTTGGTAAACGGGGTCTTCCTAGTAGATTCCAGTCGAAGGAAATGACTAGGTTGCTTGGTGGTGGGGCCGAATAGACGGCCGGATATGACTCTAATGAACTTCCTTCCTAAGATCAAGGAATAGGAGGACTACCCCCAAGTTCATCGGAGTTTGTGTTGATGAAAAGAATTTGAACGATGTCGCTCTCTTTCTCTTCAGTGACGATATCATTCGAAGATGAGCACTTTGAAGGCAAGACTGGGTCAACTGCCACCTCGACCTTTTTACTTTCATCTTGTATGGATTCAGAGGGTTCATTTTCAATGATAGATGCTTCGGCCGACCACAATGATGGGCCAAACAGATTTTCAACTGGTGGAGGACTTGGCAAGAGTTTTTTATATCCAAGAGGAAGTCGTAGCGGTGAAACCGGACGATCATCCAAAACTCTTTTAGCCTCATCAAGGAAGGGACAATGGTGGATGGCGTGATTGCCTTCACATAACTTACAAGGAAATTTGGGATTCCTTTTCTGTCCATGTGCTTCACTTTCATTGGTTTATGGTGTGCAATCAACATGATCATCAGAGGTTGACGCCACTGGATTGTGCAAATGAGGAGACCAGTCCCTTAAGATCCGAGGGATGCAGGGAAAATCTCGGTGATAATGGTCTCCATTGCAAATGACACAAGGAGATTTAGGTTTCGACGATGCGATGTGAGGATTTTCACTAGATGATGTTTGGTTGCCCCCTTTCGATTTTGGTTCCTTTTTCTTCTTTTCCTTTTTCTCTTTCTGCTTCTTCTTCTTCTCAGTTACTTGATTTTTAGTTTCATCGGCATTATCAAGCGAAAAGGAAGGAGGAGAGGGAGAATCAGACGAAGTAGAAGGTTGGGAGGAAACTTTAGAGTCATCTAGTTGTTGATTTAACTGTTCAGAAATTATGGGATTCTGAATGACAGAGGTAGAGAAGAGCCAGACATGCAAACCAATTGTCAACCCTGGAAGTGACAAAATGGCCATATGGGGTGCACCAACATCTCCCCAAGAGGAGAAGTGACTAGGATTTCCTCCAAGGGGAAATCCTTGGTTGGTAGACTCCATTTTCTCAACCTAAAGACCAACGGGGGAATTTGTGACGTTATTCTGATTTAAAATAAATTTTTAGACGCTTTCACACAACTTGTTTTTTCAATTTTAAAGAGTCGAGAAAAAACAAATGATGACTCTAGTCACCTTCGATTTTTATTGAGCTTGAAGTGACAAGTGCTTAGAGGACCCTTTCCTTTAAGGAGTCTGAAAAGGAGAAAAATGGACTTCTCTGGAGATCTAGGTAGAGAGGATTACCAAACCAATCGCAAAACTATAGAATATTTTTTACGATACGGTAGTCAATCTTCCCAAATGCTGTGTTTGGTGCATTGCGATCGATAGGGCGGCAAACACGGCTTCCTAAGGATAAAGGATGCAGCCTATTGTGGTCTCCCAATATATACTCGACGGTATGTGGGAGCACAAGTCCATACTGGCACTTTCCGTCTCAGAGTGTAGGAATCACCCAACCAACACTGAAAACAACAGTTATCAGGTTTTACAACGCTGGAATACGTCTCTAGACTAGACCTCTAGATCTTGTGCGTTAAGTTCCAAAGTGTTGCTAGGTTCATTAAATTTATTTTAAGTTGATCTTGCTTAACAATTTTCCTTTCAGATTCACTGCGTGATGTGTATATAATTCCTAAATTGTAGTCTAAGATGATAAACAAACATTTAATCTTCTTTCGGCAAAGAAAATCCTAGCTACTAAGGAAAGAAAGTCAAGAATCTTTTCTTCACAGAGCACAGAGCACACGCTAAATGCACAGTCCTAAATTAAACCAAGCTGTCGAAATACAAATGCACATGCATGTATTTGTTTTCAACCTTCTTAATGTATGAATGATGTTGAGAAAGCTATGTGCAAATCTAAATTACTTTTAAAGTGACAGTACTCAACAAAATTATTTTTCAAAATGAAGTGAAGGTAGGAGAGACACTTTGCGATTTTGAAACGAAAATTGCTTTTCGACACTTTAGAAACTACTAATTCAAATCATATGCAATAGTAACTGTATAATTGACTATCAAGAACAATGGGATTGTTTTCTAAAACTGAAAACAATAGCTACGACACTTTCAGATCCAGAAACGACAATTCGACTATGCTACTTTTTGCAAAAGAGAACTGAAAATGACGCACAATACATAAAAAACACTTACAGTTCTTTGCACTAAGGAGGCGGAATAATGCAAGAGAAGGGGGTTTTCACAGGAATACACTGACTATAGACAGCAAAACTCCTAAATAGAATTGAAAACACTGAGAAAAAACCACATTCTGAGGGTAAAGTTAACCCTCCATGACCATCGCACCTGTTACACAGTGAAACCAGTACGCAGCGCACCTACTGCACTCGGGAAGTGCGATGCATACAGTCTGTCTTGAAGGCAGGGTGTGATGGTACCAGTGAGAGACTTTAAACAGGTTTTCACTCATAGTTTGCAATTCAGTTCAGGGCTTTAGGCTGAGTAACTAATGTTCAGTGTATGTAAAACACAGGGGTGATCTAAGGAGGTTACTAGAGAAACCACTTAGGGCAATTAGATTGCTTGCAGATCTATTGTTTAATTCATAAACAAAACCTGGAGATAGACTGAAGAAGCATTGATCTACTTTGCATTTGTATAACAAATGCAGTTCGAAGGCTAGCTGGCTTGACTTCAGGCTCCGTCTGTAAGTTTATAAAAGAAACAAGCATAGATAGGCTAACAAACAATCTATTCGCTGCCCAGTCGAGTCGCCATTTTGTTACCGGGAATAGTGTCCACTCAGATGCTGCTATTCCCACTAAGATGGGTGGCTATCTTAGAAACAAACAAGTAAAGTCTACTTTTGTTTTCTTTTATGAAAATAGACAAGAGGAGAACCAAGAAGACCAACCTTGGTCTTGCGCTCGATTTCCTCTCCTTCTTGATAGAGCTTCGCCGCTTCTTCTTCATTTGCCTGGCTTCAAAAGAACCTGTGGAATCACATCAACATACTACTATTGAAGAAACAAAGATCTATATTCATAAATATCACAAGACCAAGTGTGTGTTAACCATATAAATGCATATATAAACAAGTACACAAGAATATGGAAGAAAACTAGAATAGCTTTATTAAGATGAAAAGTAGCAAGAGGATTACAACCATATGGTCTGACCCAGCATCATCCTCCAGTTAGGAAGCCCTTCTTCACCTCAAGAAAAGCTTAGATCACCCAACACTATGAATGTACACCAGAAAACCAACAACACTTCTCTATAAGATACAAAATTCCAGCCTCTGGATCTTTGTGTTGAGGGATCCATATATAGATGATTACAGAGAGGTGAGTCATCTTCTGGGATCTTCATTAGTGTCCTCTCTCTGATAGTTCCTACTTCCACTTGGAGAATGATGATATCTTACTCATCCCTGGTGGAAAACAGAGAGGCAAGTGTTAGAGGGGAAGCTTCTGGAAGATTCCATGATCTTCCACCTCGCATTTCGTCCCTGCCATTTGTCCATTCCCGACCATCACACCCTACAGAGGAGAAATTTAGTATGAATCACACCTTGTACACTGGGAAGGTGATATGCATCAAACCCTATGCACTGAGCTTTCAGTATGGTCCAGTTTTAACCATTTATGAGCAGTTTTCAGTGGAGAACTTCTGGGAGATGATGTAATCAGCTGACCTTATTCCTTTAGGCAGTGAAGAAACACTTTTAGGGACTTAGGATCCCTCAATTTATGGACATTTATGATTGGGTTTGAAGTGCCCAAAAATGTCTATAACACTTTGGGGTTGGAAGTTTGGAAGATGTTTATAGACATAGGTTGAGAAGTTGTAGATGTGGATGGTGATGCCTGCATAGAGGAAGCAGTTTGTAAAAACAACTAATGTAATTGATTTAGCAGGTTAACAATGTTTACATCAATTGATCCAACTAGCCCATTAGTGTGGGGACCTAGCTTCAGTTTGGCTATATCCACGTTGGATCTAGGAGCATCTGGTAGAATTTTTTGAATAACTGAGAATAGATCAGCTCTAACTGTTGGGCCCTGAAAATGGTCTGCTCTTCAGTGAAAACACGAGAGAGGGACATGTCCTTAGAAATCTCAGGTTGTAATGATTTAAGAAACCATTTAAGAAGGAATTCTTGTGGGATATCGGCTTTGATAAGCCTCATCTCCTCCCTTCCTAGATATGATCCGAAATGTGAGTTTCCTAATCTTGTCGGAAATTAGCCAGGAGCTCAGTTGTGGAATCAAATGAGACAGGCAATTGAAAATGTTTCAAAAAGATAGTAGCCAAATTGCCGAAAGAAGTGAAGGTGCCCCTTGGAATCTCTATGTACCACTTAGATGCATTTCCAGTTAGGGTACATTGAAATAATATTAACCTAATTGAATTTTCTATCAGGGAGTTGGACGAACACCATAAGTGGAAGGTGGTTATGTGGTCACCTGGATCTTCACCAATCTTGCCCTTGAATTTTGGGATATCAGAGGGAAGTTTGGTTGGGATGAAAGGCGAAATAGGGTTATACTTAATCAGATCATTAGTCAATTTAGTGAGCATGATATGGCAAGTTTAAAGTTTCTATAAAAGGGAGTAATGGCGGACCTTGAGGATTCCACCCAGTGTGGGCAGAACTCCCAATGTTCTGAAAAGAATGACTTGGATTTGTGAAGGCACTAGGTTTCCTGAAGTAATTTGTAGACCCAATAAAACCATAAGGAGCCCCTTGTGGTATAGTAAAATTTTGTGTTGACCAACTCCTACCGAAATCCTCTGTAATTAATAAAGTTACCCCTTAAAGAAGTGTTAAAATGAGAATAAATCCCCTAATAAGGATTCCATGCGTTAGCACGGGGAGGAAAGTTTTGAAAATAATTAACAGAAAAATACGACATACTCACCTGTTCACCGAAATAAGATTGATTTCCATCTCGTAACCCACTAACTGCAGGGTTTGTCCAACTTTGAAATGGATTATAACCTTGACTTGAAAAGGAAAAATGCATGGATCCCACAGTTGGGTTGGAATGTGGTATATGACCACCCATAAATGGGAAACCCTGGAAAGAAGCTAGTCCACTCGCCATGGATGTGGAGGCAGTTGATGGAATACTCAACAGAACTGAAGGAATCACGCAGGTCAACATTCCAAAAGGGTAAAATTCAAAGCGAGAGGAAACATCTTGAGAACTTCTACTTGATGATGGAATGGAAGTAGAACCAAATATAGTAGTGCTAGGAGTAACAGAATGTATAGAAATTATTTCTCCTCCTTCTACAGATACAAGATTCTGCATACTCATAGCACTTGTCGTGGATGGCATGCTTCCAGTAGTGGTCATCGAAGGAATAGATTGATGTAAACTTGGGCTCAAAGGCCTATTGGTCGGAGTTCCAACATATAATAAAATGTCTAGATGATTAGGAGGAAAAGGAGAATTAGAAGCCACAATAGACTCTGAAAGCTCTCCAACCTCAATATTATCTTTTTATTGGAAGAGGAATCAAGAAAGAACTGGACTATTCCTCTCTAACTCTTTACTTGTACTAGGTCTATCGTGTGAATCAATGACTCCAACCAGAGGATTAGTCTCCGATGCTCCTGATCCCACTGGTTGAAAACCACTAGTAATATTTCTCCTACAGCTTCGAGGGGAAGGCTCAAGACTCATAGGTGATAGCCCACGAATTCTCCTAGACCAACGAGCTGGTTGATCATCCAATTTGAATTATTTTTAAGAAATCTACTTAAAGACTCGAAACATTTGTAAATCTAGGCCAACTAGGAGAAAAGAGTACTCTCTAAAAGTCCCTAAAGATACAAGAAATAAAAAAAAAATCAAGTATTTTTTCTCTAAGTGATTAGGACTGGAGACCAAAATACAAGAAAGCCAAAATCAAGGGCCTTCAAAAAATAGACTGGGGTAATTACACCCAAGCCCTACTAGCGAAGGTACCAGAGGCAGTTATGCTAACCTACAGGCAACAACCTTTTTTCCAATGCAAGCACCCAAGCTTCGCAAGGGTACCCTCTAGAAGTACTGCTGAGCATGATGTAAAGTCAGCCTCAGGTGCCATGAGATTCCCCTTCGCAGCCACCTATAAGTTCCCTAGGAAAGACAACTATGGATACCAACTCGTATCAAAATCCGGGAGGGATAGTCGTGAGGCGGGATCCAACAAGTTGGAGAGGGGGTATCTCTCTTCCTTGTCTTCACTCTCCCTTGTGCTTAACTCCCAGTCATGGAGATTTCTCGGTCTTTCTAACGATATTGGGTTTTCCTCTTTGTTCAACTTCTACGTTTTGTAATTTGAGCGGCCTGGGAGAGTTAACTCTCCACTCACCTAATCCAAGGCCCTAATGAACCTAAACTTGTTGGTATTTGTTTAATGAAAACAATAAAAGTTCTAGTTCATTTTATTAATCACTGGATTTTATATAGTTTTTCTTTAAGTCAGGGGGAATTACGAGAGTGAAACTAATGATGTTTTTATCACGCAAAAGAAATCAATAGAAAACTAACTATATGAATGCAGTCATTTTCTTTGATGAAGAGTTATCTCTACTTGGGTTCTATGAAAAAATATATCTAAGAAAAATATTTTTCTTTTCTTTTTCAAAACAATCCACACACACCCAAAAACTAAAAAGACTAAGAATGCCTTAAAATGAAAACTAACCTAATGCAAATTACAATGATGATGCAACTCTTTATAGCTATAATAAGCCAACTTAAAATGAAGAGGGAAAAAATTTGAACACAACTCTCTCTTCAAAGAAAATGGAACAAATCACAAAAGATCTCAATTTGCTTTTCAACACTAAAACAAAAGAAATTGAAAACAAAAAAATTGAAAAAAGAAAAGCAAAAGCAGAGTTTTTTTATATTTTTCTTTTAAAGGGAAAAAAACAACTTTTTGACGTCACAAAAGTACTACTAAAACTCGAAAGATCAATAAATAAGCACAAGGAGTCTTTCGATCTCGCAAGTTATAAACTCGAACATGAATAATGCTTGCACAATAAAGACTACGAACTTGTACAAACTGACCAAAGTAGCAGTAAAAGATTTTGACAAAAAGTAAAGAAAGAAATACTTTCAAACTTGTCAAAAAGACTCTCAAAAAGCAAGAAAAAAAGCAAGGTCACCAAACAAGGGGAAGCAAAGCAAGGGACTTGAAATTTGGGTTGGAAACAAAATTGAAAACAATTTTCTATTATGGAAGACCAGAACAACCAAGAAATTTAGAATGAAGCCTTGAACCCAAGATACTAACTACAAACTTGCTTAAGAATAAATCCTAGGAAAAAGCTTTTCAGTGAGAAGGAGATTTTTGAAGAAGAAAGCTTGCAGGAAAAATGAATTCTCCAGACAATAGATGACCATAGAATAGCATAAAACCCTAGGCAGAAGAACTAACTGAGCAAAAATATTTTAAAAAACAATCCTAAAAATTGTATATGTGGTTGTGTAAAGATGTGGAAGCATGCACATGCATTTCTAATACAAAAAAATCACGTATACATGAGTCTAATTTAAAGAAACCTACATGTATATGCTACTGTAGTCAAAGAAAATAGTGTATACAAAGCTTTATTAGGATAAACAAAAATCAAGGTCTGATCAAGAAGATCAGACTTGATGCCTGGGATACTAATGGACCAAACAATACTGTAAAAGCAAGCGATCAAGAAACTGAACCCTGATTGAGAACAAACAACCCAAACCAGGAATAACAACATTGTTATCCCTAGTGGAGTCGCCAATTATGTTGCGGGTTAAACCACCTAAGGGCTTTGATTTGAGAAGCCCAACAGAGCACAAGGAAAACAACAAGAAGAAATGCTCAGGCAATCAACAAACTTGCTTATTCTAATAAATCATGTAAGAGTTTCCTTACCTGAATGTCCTTCATTTTAGTAGATCCCACAAGATGCAAACCCTCAGCTTCTCCTAATGTTCTTGAAACCTAAAAATTATTCAAGTGGAACATACATGAGAGTAGAAACATAAAGCATCTTCATGATATTAAATTTAAATCATATAAATGAATTTAAACATCAATATAATATTCATAAATGAATTACAACATAATTTGATGCATAAACACATTTAATATCAGAAATAGAACAACATTCCTTTTATTGAAGTAAGCTACAAGTAACATCAAGAAATATGACCTCAGTCCTTCTCCAGCTTCAAGAAGAACCATCCTCTAGATCCATCCTTTCCCAACCTTCAGTAACCTTCCTCCATCACCAATATAAGGATATCTCAAGCAAGATGGGGGATATCTATAATCAAGGAAACAAGGGTTTCCTAAAGTTTTGGGGAGTGTAGGAGTCATAGGGATTCTTTATATTCTATCAGGGATAATCTCACTATAGTATCAATATCTCATATCTTCTCCCTTAAGCCCTTCAAATGGAGGTTTACTTACACTTCTCCAAATTAGTTTTTTTAGTTGGGAAATAGTTGGGCCACGGGAAATAGGAGGTGAGTAATAGGTAAAACCCATCAACTCCACTCGAAATTAAGGGAATTTATTTTTTTAAAGTGTTTTAACATATGTATGTAGGTTGGATATATGTTGAACTGCTTGTACACACTTTTATCACAAGGAAAAATAGCATATAGGAAATAAAACACTATTTTTTAGATTTTGGACCAGGTTTGGAAGGAAGGATTTCCCTAGGCCATAATCAAAGCATCAGATCTACCAAGAGTGGTAAATGATGCTATAACAACGACCCAATATTTGGTTGGCTCTTGAAGCTTCTGTAGCATTTGTGGAATGTCAAATGGGTTTGTTTTTGTTGGTTCCAATTCCTTAACTCTACATTGGGAGTTGAATCACATCATAGTAGTCCCTTGTCACATGTTTACCCCAGTACACCAGTTAACTTGGGTAAATGTGGAAGGATGCTGTTACAGTTTGAATCTAGAGGATAAGGGATTTTTTCAAGCCTTAATCTAGACTGTGGACTCTAAGATTTAGTATTTGAGGAGAAAACTGATGTTGCCTACAAAATAACATGTTAAAGGTCATGAGTTAGCCCAAGTTGAAAAGGAAAAATAAATATTAACTCATGAGCTAATGGAAAGGAATCAAGAAATAGCAGTTCTTAAGGAGATTAATGCATATTTGTAGCAAAGGATAGACAACTATGTTTGAACAATCATAGTACATCCAAATGTTATAATAAGGAATTACTAGGGGGTGAATCAATAATAGTGACATTATTTATTCTTTTTCTTAAATATTCTTTTAGTTCCTTTTTATTTTTTCTTACTTATGAGAGATTTGTATTCTCGATGAAAGTAAGCAACAAATATAATCTTTCATATGTTCATAAAACAAATCACATGAAAAACACACACATTTGACACAGTGTTTTCACATGGAAAGCCAAAGGGAAAAAAACACCAAATTGTTGATTGTTTATGAGGTAAATTAAGCACCTAATTAATTACATATGCTTATTTATGAGAACCCACTCATAGGAGGAACCAACCCCCTTAGTTTAGCAAGAACCAAGTTTCCAAGGTGCACCAACCTACTCTTGCCACTGTTCTATCTTTTCATACAATTTTCAATATGAAAACAAAGGCACATATATTTATAAGTAAAATACCAATATGGTTGGTTGTAGAATCAACTTCTAATCTCAGTTCACTAATTCGATCCACAGTCCCTTTGGTCTCATACAACTTTTCTTTACTCGCAGCTCACAACAGCATATCCTCAGCACTTTGCCTTCTCTTGCACAGGCTCTTTGTTGCACCCACTTCAGCTTAGCTGACGTGGTTCTTCACAAAATAGTCACTTTTTTGCACACACTTCAGCTCTTCCCTTGTTGTTCCTCTCAAAACACACCCACTTCTCTCACTTATCAAGCACTCTATTTCATCATGGTGCGTAGAACTCTCTATCTACATAACTCTCACTACTCAGCACTTAGACAATATACTCTGCTCCCCCCATTCCTCGATGACAATCGATGATTTTGATTCACTAATGCACACTCTACCAAGACTCCCATCCTTTTTATTTCTCCATAGAGCTTCATATTCCTCAGGAATGGCCACTTTGTTCTAAATTTAACTTTTCCACACATGCACGCAAAGTAGTTGATTTCTTGCTTCATTCCTTCAATTCATCTCTATCAAATGTTTTCCTCGATGCCTTGTATTAGAGAATTAAGCACATCTCGCTTACTTCAACAACCACCTCTGTTGTTTTTCATTTAATTATTTAGTTGTAGACTTAACCATCCATTAAGCTCACTGTAATGCTGCATCGAAACTTCAACATATCATAACTAACAAAATCAAAATGTTACGATATTGCACTCCAATATCCTTAGCCCCATTGGCCCTTGTGCATTACTATCTGATATGGCTGGAACTATGACCATTGTCTTAGAGCTATATGAGAGCCCCTTTATATCGTAACTCACACAATTGA
This sequence comes from Pinus taeda, assembly GCA_000404065.3. Classification (NCBI taxonomy): domain Eukaryota; kingdom Viridiplantae; phylum Streptophyta; class Pinopsida; order Pinales; family Pinaceae; genus Pinus; species Pinus taeda. Next base: position 3,048 of record APFE031158307.1, on the reverse strand, counting down.
AATGTTACAATCTTTCATTGCTTTGATATCCTCTGATCCCTTAGCACTTAGCTTCTTGAGTGTTTTCCTTCTCATATGACTGAGCCTTTGACCGATGGCATATTGCTATATCGGTGCCCTTCTATATTGTAACTTCAACAAATATGATGTGACAATATTACTCAGTCCTAATATTTCGACCTCTGATATGTTGACATCAATTCTACACTTGGCGACTCCTGGGAGGTGACACATGCCACTCTGGTTTGTCCCATTGGACCGCTGAAAATGCTAAAACAAGATGCCACATTTCCACCCTATTTTCTTGTCATTCTTACATCACTAGCCACCTCAATTTCTCAGGCCCAATGGCATGTCTCCATTTTTCCTATAGGAGGAGAGAGAAAGAGTCTTGATTAGCCTTGGTTTTGCATCAATTCCTTTGTTAACTTTGCTTGACATTCCTTGGAAATTTAGTAATATTGGCCCCACTGGATATCATATCTTCTTAAAATATAACTGTTAAGAAGTTTTGATATTCTAATATCCCAGTCCTTCAATATTTTGATGGCCTTCAATATTTTGATATCTTAGTCTTTGACATCATCTACTTAGATGCTCCAATTCTCCAATATTCTATTCTTTGGGGTTCCAATATTGAGTCTCGATATGCTGACCTCTAATATTTGAACCTTTGTAGGACTTCAAGTCCCTGAACTTTGGCAGACCATAGCTTTTGATCCAAGAGTTTTAGACTTCGAAACACCATTGGAAATCTCTTCCAAAGTACTTTGCAATGAAGATGGTCTGATGTGGGATTTGAGCCCATATGCTACCTCTAAGATGGCTACAAACTCTTTTCCACTCTTTACTCCCTGACTCTTCCTCTTGTGCCTAAAATTTTGAACTTCCAACCATCATAGTTGTGATTTTATGGCTTCTCTAATAAGGGACAGGTGCAAGTAAATAAAAGATACGAGTCAGAAAATTTTGTGGAAAATAGGGAAAGCATCAACCTTATGACCACAGCAACATATACATCCACCTTTAGAAACATACATGTAGTGAACCTATCAAACAAGCAAATTGACCAAAACAACCTCGATCTCCTTGAAAAAGGATTAAATTTTGCCATCCCCCCCCCCGACAATCCCCAAAGAAGACATTCTTTGCAACATAGAGTATGGGATCAGAGACTTATCAGACAACATCAAAGAAAATATCAGACAAGACTGTTCCATCATACTGAGAAAATCCCACCCACCCAAAAGAAACATTTCCAAACAATAACATTTAGCCCTCAAAACCTTAAACCAAGACCCTGATATTGTAGTCCTTAAAGCTAATAAAGGTGGTGCAAATTTCATAATGGACACAATGGACTATAATGAAAAGATGATAGACCACCTCACCAACAGTGGGTGTTACACTAAATTAAATAATAATCCCCTAAAAAAGATATCCAAAAATGTACACAATTCGATAAAATCAAGTAAAGAACACAACATTAAGAACCTATTAGAAAATAACCCATACACCCCCAGAATCTATGGAGCCCCAAAGATGCACAAAGAAGGCATCCCCATAAGACCCATTGTTAATACCATAGGAGGTCCAACTTACCAGTTGGAAAAAAAACTAGCTAGGAAGTTAAAACCTCTAGTGGGCAACACTAGTTCCTTTGTCAAAGACTCCACCCATTTTATCAATGAGATCAAAGATCTAAACCTAGATGCCAATGAAATATTAGTCAGTTTTGATGTTAAATCTCTCTATACCAACATTCCCATAGATGAGGCCATGGAAGTGATCCATAAAATCGTAAACTCTGACACAATGAAATTAATTGAGGTACGTCTCAAATCTACATTCTTCAGTTTTAGAGATGAAATTTATGAACAGACGTGTAGTGTAGCCATGGGATCCCCTCTATCTCCTATCATTCCAAATCTCTTTATGGAGGATTTTGAAAATAAGGCCATTGAATCTTCCCCATTAAAACCCAAACTTTGGAAAAGGTTTGTTGATGACACTTTCATTATTTGGCCTCATGGAAAAGAAAAATTAAAGGATTTCCTACAACACCTAAATAGTCTATCCAATTCCATCCAATTCACAGTGGAAATAGAGAAGAATGATAGGCTTCCTTTTCTCGACATCTTAATCAAAATAAACAATGATGGATCCATATCTCACTAGGTATATCGTAAGAAAACACATACGGAACATTACCTACATGCCAACTCTCACCACCATCCGTCCCAAAAGTATAGGTGTTCTCAACGCTCTAGCAACTAGGGTCGTTCCTATTTCGGATGAAAATCACTTTGAAGATGAAAAGAACCATCTTATGAATGTATTCACAGAGAATGGATACAAAAAACACCAAGTGATCAAAGCCTTTAAGAATGCTGAGAATCCTAAAAACATACAACCACTAGATGATCATTTAGGCAAGGTACACCTCCCTTACATAATAGGCACAACAAATAAAATTCCGCACATATTAAAAAAGAACAAAATTAGAACCACTTTCAAACCCATGAACACCATCAGTAGATGCTTAAAATCGGTCGAAGATCCTATTGATCCTAAATGCCACAAAGGAGTTTACATGGTTCCGTATTCCTGTGGAAAAGAATACATTGGAGAAACTAGTCGATCTATCCATACTAGAATTCAAGAACATGCCACCAATATAAAACATAATTGCTGAAAAACCTCAACTCTGGCTGAACATTCCAGTAAAACCAATCATCACATCTGCATTGAAAACTCTAAGGTGGTAGCTAAAATTGATCATTATCACAATAGAAAATTGAGAGAAGCCATAGAAATAGGTAGAAACCCTAACAATCTCAATCGAGATGAAGGATGGAAAATAAATGACAATTGGATTCCTACCTTAATGTACTACAGCACCGTCTCCTAACCTAACCATTCTCCCATTAAACTTAACCTCCCTCCCCAACATTCTCCACAACTACCCAAACTTCCAATTCTTAAAATTAAAAACATTAGTTTACATATTAAAACTAAAAACTATAAACCTTAGATTACTAATATTAA
>APFE031158291.1:0-33249 GCA_000404065.3 Pinus taeda | reverse complement strand
ATTTTTCCTATATACCATGGATATTCACCCATTTATTATATTTATAAATTTAGGGGGGGTTCTTAAAATTTTCCCTGGTGACCTACATAAGTTACACTACAATACATAATCATAATATAATTGTCATGATCTATCTAAGGTGGGAATTCCCATGCCCAACTTTATAAATTCATTTCATGTACATACATCAGATGGTCATCTATATATGTAGATTGGTGATTCTTCAGATGTAGAGTCATCATCCTTGGTTCAGATGACCATCTGTGTAGCACCTTTGTACATTTTTTGCTTTTATATCCCTAAATATATCATAGCCTAGATGGATGAAACTAAATCCGAGGTCTTCAAACTCATTCAATCTTCACCCATTGTACAAGTCAATCCATGTGAAGAGATGTTCTGAAGTCGAACACGGAAAGACATTGCCTTATTATTGGCTAATAATGTGAGCTATTAACAGGCGCGAGAGGAATAACAAATAATGATAGTGACCCTCAAGGTACTACAATACAATTCATGTGGTGTGAATATATGATCCGATGTTGAACACCGTGCAAAATCTTTCAGTCAAAGGCCATTGATTTCAACCTGTTGCCGGAAGTGAGAAACTTGCCATTGAGGCATGCAAGCTTCAAAGCACTGAAAGGGGTGTTTCTAAGTCAACGTCTTGGATAGTGAGCTGATGTTGATAAGAAGCGACTCATTGTAGGAGGGCCTTGATGTATCCCACATCTACGACACGAAATGAAGGAAATGATTTCTGGAGATGAAAACAATCTGACGACACAAGGTTCAAGAATGGTGGTCATTGTTATAGTTCCAAATCTCACTCTTGAGGTTTGTGATGTTGCACTTACGGCCTAGGACAACCCCTCCTTCTAGACCTGGTCCAAAACTAAAAAAATAGTGTTTTAATCCCTATACGCGACATTGCCCTGAGCTAAACGCATGTGTACGTGGGTCTTTGTATACCCAACCCACGTATATGTCTTAAGACACTTAAAAAAATTAAATCTCCTTAATTTCGGGTGGGGATCATGGGTTTCACCTGTTGATTATCTATTAGTGCTCGTGGCCCAACTGTTCCCAACGAATTCCCAACTAAAAGACTACTTTGGGAGAAGTATAAAAAGGCTTCAATGGGAAGGCCTAAGGGAGGAGAGAAGAGAGAGAAAGATCACTCTGCTGAGATTTTACCTGACCAGGTCTGAAGATCTTAGTGCTTCCAGCACTTCCCCGATTTACAGGAAACCCTTGTTTCCTTGTGTGATGATTTCTATCTACTACTTGTGATATCATGGAGTAAGTCATGGAAGGAGTTTGTTGAAGGCTTGAGACTGGACGAATCCGAAGGACGGTTCCGCTTCGAACCTGCGAAAGGACGAATCAGGTGAAATCATTCCTTTCTATACTTTAGTTATCTATAATAAAAGAAACACTTGTCTTTGTTCCTGATATAAATCTTCTTCATGTTTATGATATCAATGTTATGATTCACATATGAATGGTTGTTTTGATTGTGTAACTAACTACCTTTCAATATACTATGGAAATGATTTCTTTATGATGCTTGATCCATATACTACTATACTTTCTTGAATTGATTGTTTTACAGGTTGAAGGAGCAAAAGGAACTCCAAGAGGGTTTGGACCCTAGCTGGATCTTCCCAAATGAAGGACCCCTAGGTATGCCTCTTATCGTAGAGTTTTTTTATATTAGCATCATGCCGATGTGGAATGTGTGTTTCTCTATGTAGATAACCTCCGATCTACTAGGGTATCAACCCAATACCCTAGGGGAATTTATCCCTTAACAGTCATGAAAAAATGAAGGTTGGAGGTATTGCAGTGGATGAGGCATTAACTGGATTGTAGTTTCTCAACTGAATGACTTCTCTTGAACATGTCGTTAACACCGAGATGGATTGGTAGTGTTAACCCAATAATATGGATGGTGTAAAAGACCAATGGTGAGATGACCAGTGAACGGAATAACCCAACCCCACTCAATAATGGTGATGGAGTGAAAGTGTCATGTTCAAGAGCGACCTACTACCATAAATTTCTTTAAGTTTATTCCCTTTTTCCCCAGTCATTTCTGACTAGTACCTCTTTATTTTTATGAAGCTTGAGGAGGATAACATATGCTTTTTCTATAATTTTCCCTGCGGGCAAACCTGTCACTATGTTTTAATGAGTCTAGTGACAGTGAAACCCGGTCTTGTCTAGAATGGACAAGTTTGTTGCTATTGTTTTAATGAGTTTAATGACAAGGATAACTCAGTCCTTTTCATGTTTAGAGAGTTTAAAAAGGGATGAAAAGAAAAATCCAGAAGTTATTTTTCGTAGAATAATCCCTTAAGTCCGAAAAAGGATAAAATAATACAAAAGGGATGACTTTTCCAATCACTTTAACGAGCCGAAAAAGACAAGCACTCAAAATTTTTCATCAGATAATCCCTCAGGTCTGAAAAAGATTAAAATATATAGGAGGGATGACATTTCCAATCACTTTAATGAGCTAGAAAGGCTGGTGCTCAAAAATATTTTCATATTTAAAGAGTCTAAAAAGGGTTTGAAGGAGATTCGATTTTGAGGAACGAGTGGTGTCTAAGGTAGCAACTAGTTTCGGGTAAGCTTGGAACTTCACAAGACATGGTGGTTTCTGTGAAGAGGTTGTCTAGTAAGACCACTCATCGCAACTATTCCTCAAAAAGGGTAAACAACCAAGTGGAAGCATATGATTGGCCAAGAGATGGAGGTGATGAGAGGTACACAACCAAGGCTCAAAAGGCTGATGGAATGGAAATCACAAAGGTAATTTACTGAATATGGGTTCATTTTTTAATGAGCTTGAACCATGGGGGAACTATGCTCGGTTGCAATTTTATATTTTTTATCTAAGCTTGAAATGACAAAACTAAAAATTGAAAAAATGGCAAAACTAAAAATTTAAAATGAAAATTGAAAAAATGGGTTGAAAATGGTTTGCATTCCCCTAGTTGATGAAAAGGAGAGTCTCCTATAACTAGATGGGAATCACTGTGGTTAGGCAGGATGGTTTCATCCAGAATAGACAAAACACCTCCTTGGCTTCCTCCAGAATAGACAAAGGTGAAAGGTGTGACAGACTAATCACATAACCTATAGGGAAACTTATCTTTAGCATTAGGTGCATGCCCACCAAGCTTCATTACATTCACCTAAGTAGACTGCTCATGGCTATTAGGTGGATAGAGTGAAGGTTCTTTTACGAGATCAAGTGAAAGACTCATCTTGGAACTTTCCTCCAGGGGTCCTTGTTTCATTTTTTAGTGATCTTGACACAAGACAAGGAACTATGCTCATATCCTTGGTTTCACTTTTTAACAAGGTTGACAAAAGACAACGAACTATCCTTAGAGACCCTTGGCTTCATTTTTTAACGAGGTTGACACAAGACAATGAACTATCCTCGAAGACCCTTGGTTTCATTTTTTAACGAGGTTGACACAAGACAATGAACTATCGTCGGCTCTTTGTTTCATTTTTTAACGAGGTTGACACAAGACTAGGAATTATCCTCAGAATCCTTGGTTTCATTTTTTTAACAAGGTTGACACAAGATAAGGAACTATCCTTGAAGACCCTTATCAAAACTCATAAGTGGTCATAAAAGAGAGATCTGGTTCCAATGCCTCGAATACATGGTGTACAACGTTGGTGAAATGATCGTCACTTGATGTAGGTATGGAACAGGTTGCCACATAATTAACCCATGGTGGGGATGATACCATTGGTATAAATGGACCATTTAGGGATGATGGTTTACTAGGGGCTATATTTGGACTGGGAAATGAAAGCTAGTCAACAGTGACAATTTTTCCTTCATGCGGGAAACACATCACTCGAAAGAGCATTGAAACAATAGCTCCCATGTGATAAACATAGTCATGTCCAAGAAGTAAATTGTAATCTAAAGGTCCTGGGACTGCCATCATATACAAATAAACTAATTTTCCTCCCAAAGTGATAGGTAACTGAGGAAGGATCCCTAACAGTTGACTGGTTCCTCTGTTAAAGCCCAACAGATTCTGTGTAATAGGCACAAGCAGTGGCGAACCGAGCACTTGCCAAGTAGTTGAGGAAAGGATATTCACTGATGCACCTTTGTCTATAATAGTGCCAGATACAATCATTTTACAAAATTGTACCATGATCTAGAAAGGCACATAAGAAGGAAGGTGGGATCCTGCCAGTCAATTCTAATCAAAGGAAGTGACTAGACTACTTGGAGGGGGTACCATATAAATAGGAGAATAACCCCTTGAGTTACAAGAACTAGATATTTTTCCTCCTATATTGATGGAATAGGTGGACTACCCCCAAGCTCTTTTGAATCTTAGGTAACAAAAAGAACTTGAGTGGTATCATTTTCACTCTCTTCGGGAAAGGTACGATTAGCTGAAGGCTAAATTGGGTCAACTACTACCTTGACCTGTTGATTTTGGTCAGGCACAGACTCATAGGATTCACTTTCAGAGAGAGTGGTTTCGACCGACGGTTGACTTAAGTCAGTCGGTTCATTACCTAGTTAAGGATTCAGGGAAAGTTTCCTGTAACCTGATGGAAGTCGATGTGGTGAAGCATGATGGTTATCCAACAATCTTTTGGCTTCATCTGAATAGGGGAAAAGGTGAAAGGGGTGTATACCTTTACATAACCTACATGGAAGCTTGACTTTTCCCTTTTGTCCACGAACTTTCGTATCACTAGTTGATGGTGTGTTACCAACATGATCTCTAGAGGTTGATGACATGGGATGTTGTGAATGGGAAGACCATTCTTTCAGGATCCAAGGAATGTAAGGACAGTCTCGATGAAAATGGTCTCCCGCAAAAATCATGCATGGATATTTGGCTTTGAGAAATTTAATGGATGGATTTTCATCAAATGTTGCATTCAGAGCAATGGTTGCGTGGTTGCCCCCTTGCCGAATTGGCTTATTCTTCTTTTTCTTCCCTTTCTTCTTCTTCTTAGCCACTTGGTTTCTAGTACAATACTTTCACCAAGCGAAGAGGAAGAAGGGGAGGAAGAAACAAATGAGGAAGAAGGCAAAGGGTCAACTTTAGGATCAACTGGAGGTTGATTTTGTCTAGTTGGAGGTGTACACGATTTTAGAGATGTCTTGACATTTTGAACTGAGGAGGTTGAAAACAGCCATACTGGCAGGCCAATGGTAAGTCTCAGAAGGGACAATGTAGCCATATACGGAGCACCAATATTTCTAAAAGAAGGAAAAGGACTAGGATTCCCATCAAAAGGGATTTTTTGATCAATGGACTCCAGATTCGATGCCTATGTCTCAACCTAATATCAACTAAGGAATAGGGATGTTATTCTAATTTCAATTAATTTTAATGATGCTTTGACACAACTTTTCCTTTTCAGTTTTTAAGAGTTGAGAAAGAGCTAAAGATGACTCTAGTCTCCTTTGATTTTTAATGAACTTGAAGTGACAAGTGCTCAGATGGACCTTTTATTTTAAAGAGTCGAAAAGGAACATAAGTGACTACTATGGAAAATATAGGTAGAGGGATTATCAAACCAATCGCAAAACTACAATATACACCTTGGTGATAAATTAAAGAGAAATTACCAAGGAATTATGTATGGTAGTCAATCTTCCTGAATGTTGTGTTTAGTGCATTGTGATCAATAAGGCTGTAAACTCGCCTTCCTATGGATAAAGTATTTAAGCCCATTGTGGTCTCCCCATATATATGCGATGGTACATGGAGCACAAGTCCATGCTAGCACTTGTCATATCAAGGAGGAGGAATCATCCAACCTTCAATGAAAATGATAGTTACTAGTTTTAATGATGTCAGAACATGTCTCTAGCCTAGACCTCTAGATGTGTTGCATTAAGTTCGAAAGAATTGTTAGGTTCATTGAAATTTATTTTAGAGTTGATCTTGTTTAAAGTTTTCCTTTCAAAGGTTCACCACGTGATGTTGATTTGAAATTCCTAAAATGCAATCTACAATGATAAACAATCTTTGTTTATTTTGAGAAATGAAAATCCTAGCTACTAGGGAAAGAAGATTACAATTCTTTCAAACAAAGAGCAAAGAGCACACACTAGTGCATTTTCCTAAATCATTTTTCACACACAAACTAAATGAAAATGCAAATGCATGTATTTTTTTTATTCTCCTTAATGTGAAAAATGCCAAAAAGGAAAACTAAATGTAACAAAGATCTAAAATATTTTACTCAAAGTAACATTTTCGACAATTTCTTTTTCAAAAGAGAAAGGAAGACTAAATGAAACTTTTCAATCTTGAATAAAAGAAGATGATTTTGACACTTTGAATATCAAAAAATCAAACCAAATTCATGATGAAAAATTCAATAGACTACCCAGGGAAGGAAGAGTTCATGACACTTCTCTTTTTGATACAAAACGACAGTTATGACACTTTTCGTACCAAAGCGATAGATCGATTTAAGAAACTTTTCGACAAAGGATTGTAAATGATGGACAAATACATAAAAAAATTTACTAATCCTAATCAAATGGAGGCTGGTCTATGTGATGCAAGTAGGCTTCAGTAAGGAAGTATTGTTCATGAGCAGCAAAACAACTAAACAACATTGAAAACAAGGACAAAACCCCCAAATTTCTAGAATGGAAATAGGTTCAGCCAGTCATCGCACCTGGGCTTCATAGAAATAGGGATGCATTGCACTTTACACACTCATGAGGTCTAATGCATACTGGTTTACAGTGGTAGACAATGCGATGGGCCAGGGAGCACAAATGAATTGGGTTTTGGATCAGATTTACAGTTGTTTTCAGTGAGTTAAGCTGAGATATGATGGATAGTAAAGAGCAAAGTACAAAGGAAAGTCTTGAGAGGTTATTGAGCTACCAAAAGGGCATCTAGAATGCTTGTAAGTCAAATGTTTAATTTATAAATTAAACCAGATATTGACTGAAGCAGCATTCATCTACTATGCAATTGCAGAGCAAGAGCAGTTTAAAGGCTACCTGGCTGACTTCAAGCTTTGTATATAGTTTATACAACAAACAATAATAACCAGCAAACATCTATTCCCTCTCCAGCAGAGTCGCCAATTTGTTTCTAGGAAAACTAGTGTCTTTTCAATCAATTAGCCCTCTAGGTTTGGCAGCTACCCTAGAAACAACAGTTTAAAGTAATTCAATGATTTTTTCTATGCATAGTAGATAAGAGAAAGATGATGGGACCAACCTGGAGCTTCCACTTAATCCCTTACTGGAACTCTCTCCCCCTTGATAGAGCTTGCAACTCCTCGTACTTATCTCGCTTGGAGAGTACCTGTAGAAATGCAGTAACAAAGAACTGTCAAAGCATATTGATCTATTATAACATAAACACTACAGAATCAGATATATAATGAACATACAATAGCATTCACAAATGATAACATTCACAATTGCACAATCATATAGAAGAAAACTTGAAGAACTTTATTAAGTAGAAGGGAGAATTACAACCCAGTTGTCTGATCCAGCATCATCCTCCCAACATCAAACCCTCTTCACCTCATGAAATAGCAAGATCATACCAACAATACAATGCTCTTTTCTTCAAATACAAACTATCGGCACTTCCTTGCAATGCACAATATTCTAGCCTCTAGATCTCTTAGATGAGGGATCCATTTATAGATGTGTGCAAGGGTGTGAGTCATCTCTGGGGTTTTGATTAGTGTCATTCCACTTGTTACAAATGGTTCCACTTGGAGATTTCTTGGATCTCTTACTCATCCCTAGGCGAATTCAGAGAGGGAAGTGTCATAGGAGAAGTTTCTAAAAGATTCCATGAGAAACCAACTAGAAAAATATCTCGAACATTTGTCCATCCTCACCCATTGCACCCTATATAAGGCCCAAATAGGATGCATTGCACCTAGGCAGTGTAATACTTAGTATGCATCGCACCTTGCCAGTGGAGCAGTCACTATGGTTCAATTATGCCATTTATGGATGGTTTTTCAAGTGGAGCCTCTAGGGAATGATGTAATCAGATGCCCATGTTATTTTAGGGTATAAAGCAACTCTTTTAGGGGTTGAAGAGCCTTAGTTTATCGACATATAAGTTTGGGGTTGAAGTGCCCAAATATGTCTATAATATAAATTGTCAGCATTTTTGGATTCACAATGATGAGTACATGTAGCCTATGTGTTTTCTAAGCTTTTGAAGTAGAACTGGTCAACCAAAAGGTCAAGAAACACTCAAAAAATTACCTTTCTGCCTTCTTTTTAAGAAACAGAAGCAACCTTAGGAGAATCCATTTTTGAGGGATCAAATGAACTCCAAATGAAAAAATTCAAGATGTTTTGGAACTTAGGCAGTATAGGATTTCCAATGAGCTATCATGAGATCAATTTGGACACTGGGAAGATCTCCAAAATGGCCTTGCAAAAGCACTGTGCATAGAGCTTGAGTGTTACAAATAGGACAATTTTGTGTTGAATTTTCACTTTGCTATGCCATGACTGTGATTTTGGATTCTCTCTCATGGATGATTTTTTTATTGATAATTGGTGACTAGGCATGTAAATATCATGGATATTAGTTACTGGAAGGTAGATTCATTAGATCGAAAGTTATCTTGAGGAAAAATGAATTAGTTTCCTCCCTTTTAGAGCAAGTTGTTAAGTTGCCTAGATTCCCGTTTCTTATTTAGTTTTTGATGGATTAGTTCCTCATATTAGGGATTAGACCCCTGAGGATGGGAGGAGATTGAATTAATGTCTATATCTTCATTTTCTTTCTCATTGTAAAGGGTTGGACTCAGTTGGATGCTTAGGCTTTGAGTAAACATCATTTTGTATCGGTTTTTAGCAGGAGATTAATGAAAGGTTGCATCTATTTCTTTGGGATCCATGTGGTATGATGTTCAATTCAGTTTTTCTTATGTTTTCATGTGTTCAAATGTATTTTTGACTCCATTTCATCATTTCATACTCTTTAAGTGGATGTTTTCAAGTTGAAAGGCATAACCCATAATATTTATGCTCTGTTTTGGGAAAATATTCATAGTCTATGTTTTCTTTAGTTTACGGAGAATCCATGTTGCTCACATGCTCTTTCTAGGTCCTCACCTGTCTTGAATCACTTCACCCATCAAACCGTAGAGTGTTGAGCCTTGTACCTACCTGTCCCCATCAAACATCCAACAATTCCGACCTAATTTCCTTGCCCTAACTATTTGGCTCCTCTTGATCCAGCAAAACCATTCAAAATCAAATCAAACCTTGTGCTACTATACCTACTCTAATATCATTTTCTTGATCCAATCATTTCTTTTAAGATCCTTATGGAGGGAGCCCTCTCCTAACTTTGTAGGGCTAGCTACTTGGCTAAGCGTGGTTTGTGGTTACCCTGGCATTGTCTTCCTTCAGTCTGAGGTTCAATCCAGGTGATAACACAATGAACCACAAGTGGGGGAATTTTTAAGGGATCAAGGACAAATGAAAAAATAAATAATTTGTTTTCTAAGGAATGGAATTTTTTTATTCCCTATATGGACCTAACATCCAACTTGTCATGGGGGTCAATATGCATGTTTCAGGTCTTTTTTCATTTTTAGAGTTTGTTTCATTTTCTTTGTTTTCCTAAGCTATTGTTTCTTTTGTAATTTACTTATATCTATATATATATATATATATATTATATATATATATATATATATATATATATATATATATATATATATATATATATATATATATATATATTATATATTATATATATAATAGATATATAGATATTTGTGTGTGTGTATTTTGCAGGAAAATGACATGAAGGAATATTTTAGTGAAACTTTCTGGACCAAAGACTGCTAAAACTAGAGGTGGATACTCTAAAAATATTGTTAAACAAACCAAACCTAATCTAATAGCTACAAATTTATCATGTGCCTCAAAGGATAAGAAGTTGAATTATTACTAGAATAAATCACAAGAGGTGAAGCATACAGAGCATATATGGTTTGTGAAAGATAGAGAAGGTGAATAAAATCTATATATATATCTATATTTTGATATCCCTAACGATAGTGGAAGTTATGAGGTGTCGAGAAAAGTACTAGACATGTGTTTGATACTAGATACTGAAGGTATTTATGTACTTATATAACCACCCAAGTCACATGACAAGATTAGATATCAGTTTGCATTGTCAATGTATGAGACAACAGATAATTCTACAAAGATGTGTAAACAAATCATAAATGAGATTTTACAAGATATCATAAGTATTGTTATTTATATTTATGTGTTTTGTGTTATTTTACCTGTACTGTTATATCTTTTATAACTTAGTTTTTATTGACATATGATATTTTCTTTGATAGAATTTTATTGAAAATATTTCAATTATGTTGGTAGGCATTTATTTTATAAAGAAAGATGTCATGAATTTTGTTAGTAGTTTCTACTCAGAGTTAGAAGAATATATGGAAAACAATAAAAAAAAAAGTAATTCCTCATGCTACAAAACTACATCCAAGGGATCAAAAACGAATTTGTATAGTGGATAAATCTAGCAAAGCTAGATATGTTACTTTTGAAGAGGAAGAAGTTGAAACTGAAGCTGAAGAATATGTTGCCATTACTAAGGATGAGATTATAACTATTGTTAGAAGGAAGAAGAGCTATAAAGGACAAAAAGAAAAAATGCCCAAGAATTTCTCTATTCTAGTTGATGATGAGGATGTTACTTATCTAGAAGAAAAGAGGATGAAGAAAATAAAAATTGATCATTCTCAAAAAGTCAAAGCCAACAATGAATATCCTAGTGAAAATTCAAAAGAAAGCAAGGAAATCATGATTTAGAGGATGACATTATTAAAACAAAACAAAATTCCATTCGGCATCACTTGACAAGGGAAAACATAATTGAGGGTGATCATACATTTCATCTTAATGTCGTACAAATCTATAATCCAAGTGAAGGACAATTTAAATATCAAATTAGAAATCCATAGCACTTTCATGTTCACAAATTGAAGACATTGATGAGGTACAATCCATATCCTCATACGGTTAATTATGTGCTTCTTGTTGATCCAGTTCAAGTTCCCAATAAAGAAGCATTTGATAAGTCAAAATGTTTTCAATACAATTATTATGCTCTTGGGGGGAACCATTATGTAGAAGCTCAAAGGCAATTAATGGAGGAATATCCCAATAATTCACTTTTTGAATTAATGAAATGTATCATTTATGTTGGTTTATCAGATACAAAAGCAAAGTTATTGGAATGGGATCATAATATAGAAAATGAGTATAGGATGTCTATGACTTGCGTCCAAAGGGTTAGATTTGTTCATAATGAATTTGATGAAAAATGTGACGGGGATAAGACAAAGGTTAGTCTAGAATTTCAAAAGAAATGTTGTATGGAAATAGGCTATCAAAATCAGGAAAACATCAATTCAAAAGGTAGAAAAGTACATTATGATATATTCAGAGGTATTGATAACATTTTCACGTTGGAATTTAGAAAAAGACAGATATGGGCATCCAATAATGAGATTTTTAGCATGTGGAAGAACATTAGAATTAAAAATTAGAAGGTCAAAATGTCTAAACCATTGATATGTAGCAGTAGTAAATCAGGTCGTGAAATGAAGTTGCTTCGAGAAGATATGACTTTCACATCTTGGAGAGAATTGCATGGATTGAAGGATGAAAAACTTTTCAAAACAATATTATCTCGTGTGAAGTTAGGGGAATTATCATTGGACGAAATGTGTGAAGAATTTCAAAAGTAAGTTTGTTGAATTATTTTTAATTATTTCTAGATTATAATTTTCTTTCAAATATAACTTATTGTTGTTGGTAGTGTTTGTTATACATATCATTGCATTAAATTGTTTTACTTTACCTATTCAGTCACAAGGTTTACATGAAAATACAAGAACAAATGGTTAAATTGTTGAATGAAGATAGTTGGGATGATGTTTTACACAACTCGTAACTACCCAGATTCAAGTTATACATCAACACTAAAAGATTTTTATCTTGCATTTAGAAAAGTATGTTGATTCATACATTCATTTTTATTGATATGTACACTATTTTTATTTTATAACTTATACATATATTTGTTTATTTCATTAAATATGAAGAAGGATGCAAATGGAGCACCAGATAGTTTCATCATCTTTATTAGAAAAATTTAGATCAAAAGACTGAGAAAGTGGTATTTTAGTAATGTTGAACTTGATCCAACTCTTACTAATTTCATTTGGAGTACGCTTAACACTATTCAATGTCAAATAATACAAGGTGATTGTGAAGACAATGCTAAACTCATACCTAAAAGGGATTATTCCCTAGTTATTGTAGATATTCCCCATGGTTTCAATATCCCAAACATTGACTATGATAGTGACCCTTATACTTATCAAGATTTTATTAAAGTGGTTGCGGGATTTATAGAAGTCACATCATCACCATTATGGAAATTTGTGACATTCCCTTCATATACACAATTGGAAATGTTATTGACAAGCTTCAAGGGGAAAGAAAAGTCAAGGATGTAGATTACATGCTAAGATGTTGAAATTTTATGTTTGATTAATGTTAAAAACTCATTTATGTACAAATTAATTTAACTTTTACTATTTCATGTTACAAGAAAAAGTAAAATATTATTAACCATGAGGATCAACCAATTATAAGTGATTATGAGTTCATCCATGTTGAAAGTTGGATAAAACAGAATAGCTATAAGTCTATGCTTCTTAATCCGGTAGACGGAAAGAGTCATAGCCAGGTATTGGTTTATGATGTTGTTGTAAAAAAAATAACATGTGAAGATAAACAAGAAAAAGGAGAGATAGTTAACATTTATTAAAAACCAAATTCATTAATTAACTATCTTATAGACTTGTGTTCAAATGAAGGAGATTGGGTTCTCGATTTATTTTCAAGCTCAGGTAAGTTTTATTATATAAAATTAAATTTCATTATCTTATTTCTTAATTTATATGTGATTAGAATAATTTACTTCATTATTTCTTTTGTGCTTTATAATCAGGTACAACACTAACATGTTGCCCACAAAAAGGAAGAAATTGCATTGCCACTGAAAAAGACCAAGTACAATGCAAATTTATTCAATAAAGAATTAATGCTCTTTAATTCCTTCCACATGCAATGCAAGAAATTGGGCCGAGGAAAGGGTATTCTAATGAATCACGTTTGACAAAAAAGGAAAAGGAACCTCAACCACCATTAGATGGAATGATTGGAAAGTAATGAATTGGGAGATTCATAGACATCAAAGATCCATCAGAAGAGGAAGATGAGCAAACTGAAGAAAAAAATATTGTGGAAGAAGACAATAATGAAACTCTAACATATGAAGAGTTTGGATTACGTGATATTATTGATTAAATTTAAGTTATGCTTGGAAATAAGGCTCATGTTTTGTAACTATTAATTAGTTATAATTGTAATGTTTTAATTTTGACATTTTATGAGAAGAATAAGTATTCAGTTAATGTTGTTATATATTCAATATTTGTATTACGTGATTTTTTCTTTAATTTTTATGTGAATCATTAGTTTTTGAAATTTTTTATGATTATTATTATTTTTTGACATGAAATTCATAAAAAACCTATTATTTAACCATTTTTTGTTAAATTTTTCCTACAAAAATTGTTGTTTTGACATGTCATTTCTCGTAAAAAGTATCAAAATGTGTATTTTTTTTCTTATATTTATGTTCAAAACGTTTATTTTTATGTCAATTTTTAAAAACTATTTTTTTAGAGACAAATATTTGATGTGCATTGAAAAATTAGTTAACGATATATAAATATGTAGAATATCAAAACTTTAAAATATCGGCCTTTTTCTTTAACTATGCCAAGAAAAAAGATCTCACTACAAAAACTAAAATAAAACAAAAACAAAAAAATATGAAGAAGAAGACTACAAAAATTGTTAAATTTAGAAAATATTTATTCACATTTAATACATTAGAAAATTTAATGTAAAAAAATAAGTCTTCTAAAAAAAGGCCCTGATGTAGCATCAACACTTTTTAAAATCAGCCTACAAATCACTAACATTCTAAAAAATAATATACATAAAAGAATTAAAATGTCAAAAATTATGTTAATAAAATCTATATGTATTATGAATCAACACTTTTCAAAATCGATATATTTTTTTTCTACGTCAAAAAATGGGTAATTGTATTAGTTCTTGCTTCAAAGTTTACGTTGTTCTTGTCTTTCATGTTGCAAACTTTCCTTTCAAAATCCTCATCTCTCAGGTAGTGACTATTTGGAGTTGATCTAAGCTGAGAGTGCCTAGATTAGTCATTTCTTAAATGGATCACATGTTGGGATTAAACCTCTCAGGAAGAAATCTCAGCACTTTTTGAACTACCACAACTTCATCTAGCTTCTCATCAAGCCGTCTAACGGTTTTCACGACTTCATCAACTCTTAAAAAATAGTTTGAAATATCTTCATCATCATGCATGATCAATGATTCAGGTTGGATCCTAAAACCTTTGATTTTAGCTTTCTTTACCTTATTGTCTCCTTTATAGTAGTTTCTCATGTTGTACCAGATTTTTTTGGCAAATGTGCAATGCATCACTTTGAAAAGTTTTGATTCTGGTAGGCTAGCAAGTAAGGCATGCATTGCTTTAGCATTGAATGTAAACTCCAAATTTTGATATTTGGTTAACATAGATGGAGGTATTTGATATTCCTTTCCCACAACATCCAACACATCAACTCCAAGTCATTCAATATAGGTCTTCATCCTCTCTTTCCAAAAAAAGTAGTTTATTCCATTGAACATACGTTTGTTATTGGTAAATATTCCTACCTGGTTCACCATGGTCCTTGATATTTTCTTCCAACTATTAGACTGATCAAAACTAACTTCTCTTTGATACCAATTATTGGAAATGAGGACACTACTCAGAAGGGGGAGGCAAATAATTAATGTAGGAATTTTACCACATTAAAACTTTGTTTTACTTTGTGTAAATCACTAAATACTTCAGCAATAAATTAAATAAGCATGACAAATATTAATGTCAAAAATCACATTAGAACACACAAGAACAAGTAACTTTCAAAACTCTTGTTCAATTCATTCAAAGGGAAAGCTACAAATTACTATTACAATATCTTTGCCTACAACCAACGAGAAGCTACAACTCCCTGATTTTTTCAGCTACAATTAAACAAAGACACAAACCCAACTATTCTCCAACACCCACTAGAAATATCATAATTGTATAATTAGAAATGTACAACTTGATTTAAACACACCTTTTTCCATATTTCATCCATTTTCACACTAGGATCAATGACTGCCTTATCTACTTTTCAAACACCTACAACAATATTTAATTACTATAAACACCTTCCAACACATCACTACACCAGAAGCTCTGTCTCAAAAAAAATTATATCTATACTGCTTGGTTAGGCCTTCTTTTATAACTTTTCTATGGCTAATTTTGGTTTCTTCGATTTCTACATGAATCAATATTTTTTCCTGCTTCTATTCACTTATGTCCTTTGATTTCTCTTCATCAATTTTTTTATCCTAGATTTGTAGTTTTGGTCTCAAAAACTTAGTGAATCTGCTATTTTCTTCAACTCTGGCCTTCTTACAAAATTTAGAAATGCACCTGTTATTTTTATTTGTGTCAATTTGCCTTAACTGCCAAATTCCACTACCAAAACTCATAGTTCCTCTATTATGAGCTTAAGATTCCTTTCACTAGCTCATTTTCCTTCTCCTTCACCATAAGATTGTGTCTTCTTGGCCATTGGCTTAGGCCATATTGTGGACTTGTTTCCTTTGTTAACGACTTTGTGCCATTGGTTGCATTTCTATGTGAGATGACCACCCATCAGCTTAAAGGTTAGAGCTCCCAAGTCCCACATTTTTTTATTAATTGTAATTGTTAACAAGTTATGGGATTTCAGTATTTGGGGATAGCCACACATTCTATTGTCGCCATGCCCTTAGTCATGTTTCTATGTAAAGAAAACAAGGTATAGGGCCAAGCTTTTAGTTGGGCACCTCCTAAGAGCTTCCATGACTCTAATCTATATGCCCCACGTTCATTCTTATGAAAAATGACCCAAGGGTTGGGTCTTACCTAATTTTATTATCCACTACACCCCTAGTCTCCAATAGCTACACAAGACACCTTACAACCACCTAGCCCCTAGCCCCTTCTACCCTAGTGCATCCCCATGTGCCTGCATATTAATTTTTTGGGCTTTATCCAATTGGATGAGCTATCAATTGGATCTACCCAACACCCATTTTATTTGTCTTTGCTCTATCCACTGCCATCATGTCCCATTGCCCTATAATTTTTCACATTACTTTATGCCCTCTGCTCATACCGCCAAGCTCATACCTCCCAGATGATGCCACACCTACCACATGTCGACCTCTAAGTTGTGACATGTTTCACCCACAAATGGGTCATTCGAGTGCACAAAAATCCAGAATCTACCTGCCACGTGTCCATGTTGACGTCACCGCTAATCACTCATTTTCTGTGATCCAAGCTAATCATACGTTGCCACCTGCCATTTTTTAGAGAGGAGAGAGAAGGCCATTTGAGGCTTGTTTTTCGACCCTTTTCCTTTATAACTTTTTTTTCTAAAAAACCATTGGGTTCAAGCCTTTTGTCCTCGACACCACTCCTAAAACAATTGTAGTTTTAGGAGGATTTTCCATGGAGTACCTCTCCACCATTTATATGGGCAATCAATTGTGTAGGAAACCACTTCCCTTGACCACAAAGCTCATCTAAATGGTTGTCTCCACTTCCATCAAAAATCCAACATGTGGCCTGACCCTTTCATCTCATTGCCTAGCCATGTCTGCCCTACACAGAATTTTGGGCTTTACCTTCTAGGCTACCTCCACTCGGCCAAAATATATTTTTGGCTATGTTTCTAACTTGCTATTACATAGCTCTTACCTATCGTGTCCCAGTGACCACCACCCAGTCGCTTAGACTTGGGCACCAAAATAATTTTTCAAGGTGCATCCGATCAAGTAAGCCCATTAGGTGGGTCTTCCTATGGTCCAATGCATAGATGCCACATTTGTTAAAAGCTCTCAGATAGATGCTTTTCCAGTATTGGCATCAAGTTTTTCACTTGTGCCATCTTTAGCTACACAACAAAGACTCCATCCACCTTTAACTTGGCTATGAAGGCCTTGGGATCACCAAGCTTTGAATAGCTCTATCTTTTGATCCAGGATGCATTTTTAGGACTTCTATATATCGCTGGAAAGCTCTTTTATATATCTATCCATGTAGGTGGTTTAACTACATCTAAAATGGTATAGTGCTCTAGAAATAGATCCAAATCCTTTGTACTTATATTGATATTTTCCCTTCTTGTGTGCTTGGAACTTGTTCCTTGAGACATTTATTTTCCACTTGTGCCTCTTTCTAAATCCTGTTGACATAAATGAAAACTTATTTCCAACATTCTCCCCCTTTAGAATTAATGGCAACATCAAAATCAAACAAAACACCCTTTTCTGTTGTAAAAACATGTCAACATAGATTGACTTCTTTTAGTGCTTCCCCCCGAAAGTTAAAAGCATTTCCACATATACTATCTCATTTGAGTGTTTCCCCTTTGATATTTTTTCTACTGTAGTATTATTATTCATTTCACTGTTCCTATGGATTTCCCCTTTTTTCTCCTATGGATTTCTCTCCCCGTAGATCTCTCCCCCTGTTTTTTAGTTTTTGTTTGATTTCATTTCTTCAGATATCTCCCCCTTTTACATCAATGGAAAATACACCATCATGTTCCCCTACCACCATACTCCATCTTTCAACATTATTTCTCTGTCATGTTAATCCTATGGATTTGGTAGCTTCACCTTGATATGTTGTCAGTGCAACAATTTCCTTTCTTCTTCTTAAAGGAAGAGCTAGTGGAGGGAGGTAAGAGGCAAAACTCCCAATCTTTTCCTGAAGTACACAATTTTTTATCTAGGATGTAGCTTGTTGAAGATATCAAAAAATTGCTCTTTTTTAGGTACATACTCTAGCTACACAATCTGAGATGCAACTTTCTCTCTATAAAAATGATACTGGATGGGGATATGCTTTGTTTTGTAGTGGAAAACTAGATTCTTTGACATGTATATTACACTTGTATTGTCACAATTAATGGGAATAGGCTCATCATAGAAAGATTGTACATCCTCGAAGGCTTTCTTCATCCATAGTATTTTTGTGCCACAAGACATGATTGCTATATATTTTGCTTCAGCTGTTGATAAGGAAAAGGAAGCTTGATTCTTGCTCAACCATGAAACTAGAATTTCTCCAAGAAATAAAGCACCACCACTTGTGCTCTTTCAATCATCTGTATCAATTTCCAAATCAACATCAAAATAAACAATAAATGAGAAATATTTACCTCTTGGTTACCACAGACCATAGTTCATTATTTCTCTGAGATATATGAGGATCCTCTTGGTTGTTAATAGATGGCTTTGTTTGGGAGTTGCTTGAAATATTCCAACTATAGAAACGGCTTGAATGATGTTTGGCCTTGAAGATTTCAGATATAAAAGGTTTCTGATGATGGATATATGTAAGGTATGTTCCAATTCTAGAAATTCATCTATCTTACTAAGGTTTCAACCTGTCACCACTTTAGTGCTCACTAAAGAGCATTATTTCATGCCAAATTTCTTCAACACATCCTTGAGATACTTTCCTTGAGAAATAAAAATGCACTTATGGGTCTATGTTATCTACAATCCAAGGAACTATGATCGTTTTGAAAGCATAGACATCTCAAATTTTCCTTCATATTGACTGCAAATTCACTTGTTAGCAAATATGAATCACTAGCAAAGATGACATCATCAACATATACTACTACCACAATAAGTTTTCTATCATTTTATTTGACATATAGGTGGTTTTCAACTACACCTTTTTGAATCCACACATGATCAAGTAGTTGTCTAGCTTGGAATACCAAACTCTAGGGTCTTGATTTAGACCATACATAGATTTATTATGTCTTCATACATACCATGGTTTCTATGTTAGCCGAAATCATTTTGGATGCTCTATGTTAACATTATCTTGTAGCTGTGCATTTAAAAGAGTAGATTTTACATCAATTTGATAGATTTTGAATTTCTTGAATCAAGCATATGCTAAAAAAAATCTTGTTGCTTATAATATAGCAACAATAGAAAAATTATCATCAAAATCCATTCCTTCCACTTGAGCATAGAATTTTCATACCAACCTAGCTTTGTTTCTTACCACTTCTCCATGATCATTAAACTTATTTTTGAATCCCACTTTGTGCAATTGGAATTCTTGTTCATGGGTCTTGGAACAAGTTGATAAGTCTAGTTTTTCTTTATCTGGTCCAATTCTTCATTCATGGCCTTTAGCCAATGTTGATCCTGAATTTCTTGAATAATACCATCTGGTTCTTCCATTGACAAAAAGGAAACATGTGCTTTGGTAGGGGCATTGAGTAGCTTCCTTCTTGTCAATTGAAATGTTTGACTGTTGTAGTTCTACCACATCACAATTCATAAAGAGTTTTGTCACTATTTAGTCTAAAATGAGCCTTGTTGAGAATAACCAATGCTGTATGAATTTCCTCTACACAAAACCTCTGGTGAACATTATTTTCTTTCATCATTTCTCTACCTAACTATTGCACTGACCTATTTTCTCCGTTTGCAACATGATTTTTTTTGGGGATTCTTTGCTATGGTAAATTTCCTTTTGATTCCATTCAATTTACATAATTCATCAAATTCCTTTGAGGTGAACTCACCTCCATTGTCAGACCTTATACTTTTGATTTTCCAATTTGTTTCTTTCTCAACCATCGCTTTGAATTCTTTGAACTTCTCAAAAGCTTTAGAGTTTTCCCTATGTAAGGAAACCTATCATTCTACTAAAATCATCGATTATTATCATGAAGTATAGTTTACCTATGGGTGACTATATTATGGATGGCTAAAAAGAAACCCTGTGTAACAACTCCAATTCTTTTAATGATGAGTTATCCTTTGTATTGAAAGGAACTTAATCTTGCTTTCCTAATTGGCATGATTTACAAATAATTTTCTCTAGTTTTCAAAGCTTGGGTAAGTTCTTGGCAACATTTTTCTTGCTCGGCTTGAAAATTTGGTCAAAGTTAAAGTTTCCAAGTGCTATGTGCCATAACCATCTCTCAACTATCATGGTAAAACAAAACTTTTATATCTTGTCCTTTAGCACATAGACATTGTTTTATATTCTTACAGCCTCAACAAATATTTCGCCTGTGCTTGTGAACTTGATTTGACATTTTTTGGATCTAAAAACCACTTCATATCCCTGATCACACACCTAAGACACTCTCAGCAGATTCCTTGGATGTAGACTTTCCTTTCAAAATCCTCATGTCATAGGTAGTGAGTATTCCAAATATTTTATATAAGGTAAGAGTGGTTAGATTGGAAATTTCTTCAATGGCTGAAATTATGGGATTAAACCTCTCAGGAAGAGATATCAACACTTTTTGAACTACCACATCTTCACCTAGCTTCTCATCAAGCTCTCTTATGGTGTTCACAACTTCATCAACTCTGGAAAAAATTGTTTGCAATCTCTTTATCATCATGCATTCCCAATGATTCAAATTGGATCCTATTACCTTGGATTTTAAATTTCTTTACCTTGATGTCTCCCTCATAACAATTGTTCATCTTGTCTTAGATTTATCTCATAGATGTTCAATCCATCACTTTGAAAATTTATCATTGTGGTAGGCCAATAATAAATTCATTCATTTCTTTAGCATTACATATGAACTACATATTTTTATCTTTGGTTGCCACCACTAGAGGTATTTGATATTCTCTTTCCACAACATCCCACACATCAGCTCCAAGTGATTGAATATAGGTCTTCATCCTCACTTTCCAAAACACATAGTTTGTTCCATTGAACATAGGTTCCTTATTGGTAAATCTTCCTTTCAATTTTTCCCTGTTCCTTCATATTTTCTTGCAACTTTTAAAGTGATCAAAAGTAACTTGTCTCTGAGATCAATTGTTGGAAGCCAAGACACCACTTAGGGGGGGTGAATCAATAATGTAGGAATTTTAACAAATTAAAACATAATTTTAATTTGTGTACATCATTAAATAATTTAACAATAACTTAAATAACCATAACAAAGATTAATGTCAAAAATCACAATGGAAAACACAAGAACAGGCACGTTTCAGAACTTCTCTTCAATTCATTTAAAGGGAAAGCTACAACTTGTTATTACAATATCTCTGACTGCAACCAACAGAAAGCTACAACTCATTGATTTTTCTAGCTACAACGGAATGGATTTACAGCCCCAACTATTTTCCAACACCTAGTAGAATGAGCACCAACCCATAATCAACAAGCTATAACTTGACTTAGACACTCATTGTTCCATATTTAATCCATTTTCACACTAGGATCACTGACTTCCTTCTCTTCTTTTCAACAAACAATTTATCTCAATCACCACTCTAAACACCTACAAAAATATCTAATTATTGTAAACAGAATATCAACACCTTGCTACACCAGAAGTTTTGTATAAAAAAAAAATTGTGTATTCTACTTGATTGGCCCTTCTTTTTTATTTTTTATTTTTCTAATTTTGGCTTCTTGGAGTTTTCAATGAATCAATATTTTTTTCTTTGTTTTGTTCACTTTTGACCTATGACTTCTCTTCATCAAGTTCTTAGTCTTGATCTGTAGTTATGGGCTCATAAATTGAGGCAAATTGGTTTTTTCTTCACTTTTTTCTTTGTTACAGGTTTAAACATGCACTTGTTATTTGTATCTGCAATTAATTTGGCTTAACTACTAAATTTTGTTACAAAAATGGCAACTGGACAATTCTGGGCTTAAGCTCCTTTCATAGGACCCTTTCCTGCTTCTTCACCATAATACTAGGTCTGTACGACCACTGTTTTAGTCCCCATTGAGGGCCCTCTTCCTTGGTTAATGGCTCCGATACATTGGTCACATTTCTACAAAAAATGACCCCCATCAACTCAAAGGCTGGAGCTCCCAGGTCATGCTTGTTTTTATGAATTTCAATTTATAACAAGTTTCGGTATTTCAGATTTTGGGGATGGCAACATGTTCTATTGTCATTGTGTCATTGGACATGTTTCTATGTGAAACAAGCAAGGTACAAGTCAAGGCACTTATCCCGACACCTCCCAAGATCCTTTGCAAATCTATTCTCTACAGCCTGGATTCATTTCTATGGGAAATGATCTAAGGGTTGGGTTGAGGTGTTAAGCCCAAATCTCCCATACCCTACTGCTTTTATTATTCATTGCACCCCTAGTCTCGAGTGGTTGCATAAGAATCCATGTGGGTAGGTAGCCCATAGCGCCTTCTATCTTGATGCATTCATGTGTTCCTGCATATTAATTTTCTGGACTCCATCGAGAAGAATGAGATGTCAATGGGGTCTGTCTGACACCCTTTTTGTTTGTCGTTGCTCTATTAACAGCTATCATGTCCTAACACCATATAAGCCGACACGTTACTTTATGCACTCTGATTATTATTCTCACCTCATACCTCCCAAATGATATGACATGTAACACATGTCAACCATTGAGTTGTGACTTGTGTCAATAGGAAATGGGTCATTCGGGTGCCCAAAAACCTTGAATTTGTCTGCCATGTGTCCATGCTAACATCACCATTGACCAATCATGTGTTTTCATCTGATCCAATCATATGATACCACTTGTCCTTGGTTAGAAAGGAGAGAGAAGGTCCTATGAGGCATGTTTTGTGACCATTTTCCTTTAAAAACAAATTTTCTCAAAAACTATTGGGTTCAATCCTTTTGTCCTCGATGCCACTTCTGAGTGGATTACATTTTTGGGAAGGGTGTCCCTAGACTCACCTTCATCATTTATATGTGCAATAAACAATGTGGGAAACCATTTCCCATGACAACAAAGGCTATCTAAAGGTCTGTCTCCAATTCCTTCGGTAAGTCGGCACATGGCTCGGCCATATGCTACTAGTGCCTATCCATGTGCACCCTACAAAAACTTCTACACTTCATCCTCTAGGATTCCTCTTCCGACCCAACCTACACTATTGACTTTGTTACTCACTCACCAGTAGATGACACTTAGTTGTTAAACTGTAGAAGAAATGGTTCAACAACCTCAACTTTTTCTTTTATCAAAGATTCCTTCTGGGTTTTGTTTTTCTTTCTCAACCTTTGTATCTCCCAAAGTGCACTTATGGAATCTCCTTTAAGATCAACTTATTTTTCTTTATCATCAGATATAGCCTAAAATTGCATATTTTCTATGGCCATAAGCATGAACTGTTTAAATCTACCTTCATCTTTGTCCTCACTTGAGGATTGGTTGGGATAACTTTTAGAGGGGCTCTCTTCTTGAGCATGGAAACCTTTCTTCTTAGCCTTATTTCTTTCCTTTTTAACCTTCTTGAATTTTCCTTTAGGATCATAGCCTTTCTTCTTCTTTTCAGGACACATTGCTGCATAATGACCATATTTTCCATAATTAAAACATTTCAAAGGAAAATTACATTTACACTTTCCTAATCCTCACTTGAGCTTACTCATAAACTTTACTTCTTCTTCATCTGAATCACAACATGAGTCATCATGCTCATCCTTACACTTATTTTCTTCTTGGAAGAATGATTCTTTGGTTGCATAATTTCCTTTCAAAATCCTCATCTCATAAGTAGTGCGCATTCCAAGGAATTTATCTAAGGTGAGAGTGGGTAAATTGGACATTTATTCAATGCCTAACATCTTGGGATTAAACCTCTCAGTAAGAGATATATACACTATCTTAACTACAACATCTTCATCTAGCTTCTCATAAAGCCCTCTTATGGTGTTCACAACTTCATAAACTCTTAGTAAATACTTTGCAATATCCTCATTATCATGCATGCTCAATGATTCAAATTGGATCCTATGACCTTGGAGTTTGTATTTATTTACCTTGTTGCCTCCCTCATCATAGCTTCTCACCTTTTCCCATATTGTTTTGGTGGATGTGAAATCCATCACTTTGACAAGTTCTCGTCACAGTAGGCCAACAAGAAAGGAATGCATTCCTTTAGCATGACATGTGAACTCTATCTTTTGACCTTTGGTTATTACAGCTAGAGGTATTTGATATTCTTCTTCCACAACATCTCACACATAAGGTCCAAGTGATTGAATACAGGTCTTCATCCTCACTTTCTTGGACACTATCTATTCCATTGAACATAGATTCCTTATTGATAAATCTTCCTTCCGGGTTTCCAATGGTCCTTGATATTTTCTTCCAACAGTTAAACTAATCAAAAGTAACATGTCTCTGACACCAATTGCTAGAAACCAGAGCACTATAGAGAGGAGGAGTGAATCAATAGTGTAGGAATTTTATCAAATTGAAATTTTATTTTACTTGGTGTACATCATTAAATACTTCAGCAATAACTTAAAAAACCATAAAAAATATTATTCTCAGTAATCACACTGGAACACACAAGAACAAGTATGTTTTAGAACTAATCTTGAATCAATTCATTCAAAGGAAATTCTACAACTTGTTATTACAATATCTCCAGCAGCAACCAATTGGAATCTACAACTCCCTGATTTTTCTAGCTAAAAATGAATGGAGTTACAACCCCAACTATTTCCCAACACCCACTTGGATGAGCACCAACCCATAATTAGCAAGTTGCAAATTGATTTAGAGATTCATCGTTCCATGTTTCATCCATTTTCACACTAGGATCAATGACTACTTTCTCTGCTTTTCAAACAAACAATTTATCTCAGTCACCACTCAAAAACACCTACAACAATCTCTGATTACTATAAACACCATACCAGCACCTTGCTACACCATAAGCTCTGTCTAAAAAAAAAACTGTAATTTTCTTGATTAGGCCTTCTTTTATAATTTTTATTTTGCTAATTTTAACTTCTTGGATTTCTATATGAATCACTATTTTTACCTTTGTTTTCTTCAATTTTGACCTCTAACTTCTCTTCAGCAAGATCTCAGCCTTGATTTGCAGTTTTGGGCGCAAAAATTGAGTCAAATTGTTGTTTTCTTCAATTTTGGCTTTGCTACAAGTTTAGCAGTGCGATTGCTATTTTTATCTACATTTAATTTGGCTTGACTAATAAATTTTTCTGCAAAAATAACAATTTTCTATTCTAGGCTTAATCTCCTTTCATTGGATTTTTTCCCTCCTTCTTCACCATAAGTCTACGTCTCCACGACCACCATATTAGGCTGTGTTAGGGGCCCTCTTCCTTTCTTAATGGCTCCTCGCCATTGGTCATGTTTCTAGACAAAATGACCACCATCAACTCAAATGTCAAAGCTCCCAAGTCATGATTCTTTTTATGAATTGCAATTCTTAACAAGTTATGGGATTTTTAGTTTTAGGGTTGGCCCCACATTCTATTCTTGTTGCGCCCTTGGACATGTTTCTATGTGAAACAACTAAGGGAGAGGTCAAGGTCATTAGCTTGACACCTCCCAAGAACCTTTATGACTCTATTCTCTACACCTTTGGTTCATTTCTACACGAAATGACCTAAGGTTTGCATGATGGTGTTAAGCTCTTGTCTCCCATACCCTATTGGTTTTATTATTCGCTCCGCCTGTGATCTCAAATAGCTACATAAGCATATGTGTCGGTGGGTATCCCATGGCCCCTTCTATCTTGATGCATTCTCATGCACCTCCATATTAATTTTCCATGCTCCATCGACGAGGATGAGGTGTCAATGGGGTCAACCTAACACCCTTTTTATTTTTCATTTCTCTGTCAACTACCATCATGTCCTGGTTCCCTATAATCCGATGCATTAATTTCTAAACTCTAATCATATCGTTGGCCTCATACCTCTAGGATCACATCAAACCAATCACGTGTCAACCTCTGAGTTTTTACATGTGTCACCAAGAAATGGGTCATTTGGGTGCCCAAAAGCCTTGAATTTTCCTACCATTTTTCTATGATGACATCACCACTAACCAATCAAGTGCCATCTAATCCAATCATATGCTTCCATATGTTCTTTGTTATAAAGGAGAGAGTAGGTCTTATGAAGCCTATTTTGCGATGCACGATGTTATGCATCTATAAGCGTCATATTAGACTCACGGATCATACTCTTCAGTCACTGATCTAGATCCTAGGGGATCTCGCCTGGGAGCATCATTATCTCTTTAAATCCAATGATTGACTATGTCTCTGATTTTGGCTAGCTAAATTCTATGTTCAACGCATTCTGGATCTTTGCCATCCCTGAATTTGGGTGATCATTAGAGTGGTTGATATACCATGCCAACACGCGATTCTATAGCATGCTCACTAATGTATCCTTCTTATTATTGTCATTTGTGACCCCTTGCACTTCTCACACTACTCTTACCATGAGTTAGAACAGGTTTGGATCCTCATTTCCTACTCCTCTGAATACGAGTAGGTTGATCGTGTTTGCCATGCTGAACTGTGTGGTTGGTGGGGGTGGAGTGGGTGGAAATGGAGGTGAAGGAGGTGAAGCAGGTGGTGGCATGGGTGGAGGTGGTAACTGTGGAATGTGCTACCTTATCATACTAACCACACTTCTTAGAGAGACCTGAGTGAGCTCTTCCTTGCCTTCTCACGAAGGTGAAATTAAGGGACTGTTTCCTACTTCCTTGCTACCTTTTTAGATCTTTCTGCTCCGTGTCATTCCAAACATTAATGTATTCATATGATCCACTTTTTACATAACAACATCTTAATCTAGGTATTCAAAGATCTAATGTACTTACCTCACGGTCCCTTGAGGAAATGTCATTCTGCTTTGTTGTAGCTCACTATCGTGTCTATCGCAAATTCAATGATAAATCCCCCTATTATCCAGTCGAGCCAATGGTCCACAACTCATGCGATCTTATCTTCTGATGCCTCTAGCCTATGCACTAATTCCGGAGTCCACACTATCGGTTGGTCAAGATTACACCTTCCCTCATTGTCGGCTAACCTCATGATACACTCATATAGTTCAAAAGCAGAGGACGTGAAGAAGATCTCGCGGATTTCCTGATCTGATAATCACCCTATGAGTGACACCAATTTAAAGTTTATTAAACAAAAGGTATTACAGACTCATGTACCGGTATGTGTTCTATGTTATTTAAGCAAAAGATCGATTAGATTGCCAATACACAGACATTTTAATATGGAAAGACAACAGAGAAATACAATAAGCAACCACAAAGACACAAGAAAATTTAATAAGGAATTCACCTTATTCTCTAGGGCTACGTCTCTGGTCTAGCCTTCAGTGGTAGCCTTCTTTTATTGGGTCTTAGAGCAGAGAATTACAATACAGGGACTCAATGTGAGTTCTCTTGAAGCAGGTTTGCTTGGCAGGGTGGTTTCTTGGATTCCCCAAGCCACTGGAGTACACCGACTCTTCTTCTTCCTACCAGCTCTGTGACCTTCTTGGTCTACAGTGGTGAGAGCCCAACATGGTGCTCAACCTAGACAGATTCCTTTATGGGATGGCTTGAATCTCTCAAGCTCTGGTGCTCGACGCTACCGCTGGTCAGCTCAGCTCTCTGTCTCTTCCTGTTATTGCTTTACTGCCTTCTTCTCTGGTTTCTATCTCTCAGTGTTCAACTATGTATTTTGTTTCGTTGTTCATGGCTTTTAGCCATTCGAACTCATGCCCATTCAGTTCTTTTTCTGCCGCTGTTGATTCACCTTCTGCAGCTGCGCTTGGAGTTCCCTATTTGGCGTCAGCATGAACGCTCAGAGAGTGGCCACGTGTCCCCATCTAAATAGTGCTAGCATGATCGTTGGTTCATTTCTTTAGTTACGTCGTGGATGCATTCTTCCGACACAGTGGCAGTCAAATAGACCTCAATTCTCTACAAACACAGCTTAATCCTTCATCGATTCCGCTTCCTCCATCGAGCACAATCTCAATCGTCCGATCTAGGTCCCCTAGATCCAACTTCGTACACACATCCCATGCAGTTGACCTGCTTGACCTATAACACGCAATCAACAGTGGTTTTCTCTCACCTCCGCCACCATGCATCAATCGTTAAGTGGGATTGCTCCGCTTTCTCCAAAACTGTTTACCATTTGAGGGTGCCTTGATCAATACCGCTGGTTTCTAGAGTGCCGGTCCCGCCTTGTACGTTTAGCACTTTTTGCTTTTCCCACCCACGGTTCTCCTGTTCACCATGTGTCCAAGTGCTCGGGCTTCCCCCATTTCAGCCTTGTTCGCCCAGTGATTCGCACATCAAAAATCACCTCCTTTTCCCAATCTGGGGCTCTCAAGGGCTACTTTGGTCTCCTACGCAATCTCCATGAGCCTCAATCAGCATGCTTTGACTGAGGTCCTTGTCGTTCCATGTTGGCTGCCATTGCCACTGGTTCAAGGTCTTTTTTATCACTGTTTTTGGAATTTTTAGAGATTTGTCTCGACCTGATACAGTCATGGTTCTTTGCCAATCTTTAATGGTTCTAATTCGGATCACGGGCTTCCCACTGAAAGAGCTTTTGGACCACCAAAATTTGGTTTTCAAGAATCAACTAAGTGAGGGTATTGCTTTCTCACTTTTCCAATCTCAATCCACTTCGCACCGCTTGGCTTCAAACCTTTGAGCCCAATCCTAAGGTATTCCACTTGTCCACTGCGCATCGTCCTTACCTTCCTATGTAGCACTGTGTCTTCCCGTAATTCATTAAGATATTCAGGTAGCAGGTCATCAACAGAAGGTAATTGACTCTACTCTTCAGGGTCCTCGGTCATCAAAGGTTCAAAAAACCTCAAGAAATCTGTGTTTACTACTGAGTAGATGTGCATGTAAGCTAGTAGATCAAGGCAAAAAGCATTTTCACCAATATTCTCAAGTATCCTGAAGGGTCCATACTTGATAGGTTTTATATTTTTACCTTCACCTTGCATCCTGTCCTTGCTGATATACAGCCAAACTTGGTCTCCAACTTGAAAACTATGCTCCATCTGATGCTTATCGTACCTAGCCTTGTACTTTGCCTAGCTCTTTTCCAGCTATTCCCGTAGTTCCTAGTGGATCTCCTGGATCTATTCAATGAACCTATTTTCCTTGTCCACATCACTGTGTCTATCAACCATGGTATCTTTACCAAAGACAAAATCTAAAGGAGACCCTGGTATGAAATCAAAATAGGTCTCAAAAGGAGATCTCTATGTAGAAGAGTGTTTGGCTCTATTGTAAGCATGCTGCACATAACACAAGTGTTCATCCCAAAGCTTAGGGTGTTCGCTGCAATATGCTCTCAGTAACTGGATCACCGTCCTATTAACTACTTCGGTTTGCCCATCTGTTTGTGGATGAAAAGTTGTGCTTTTCTTTAACTTGGTGTCCATTAGTTCCCAAAGACTTGACCAAAACTTCCCCACAAATCGGGTGTCGCAATCAGATACAATAGAAGTGGGTAATCCAAAATGAACCCATACATGTTCAACGAACAATTTTGTAGTTTGTTCAGCTGTAATCTATTTACTACAGGGTATCAAAATACACATTTTGTTGAACCTATCCACAACAACACATAGATAATCATGACCTTTCCTAGATTTAGGCAGTACTCCAACAAAATCCATGGAAATTCTTTCCCAAGGGTGAGAAGGAACTAGAAATGGAGTGTATAAGCCTAGTTTTCTGTTGTTGGGCTTGCTTTTTGCACACATAGCACATCCTTTTACATATCTAGAAACTGTCTCACTCATTCTTAGCTAATAGCAAAACCTTTGCAGCTATGCAACTATTTTAGTTACCCCAAAGTGACCCGATATCAAAGAAATGTGTGCTTCCCTAATTATCTTTACTCTCCCAGTTTGTGGAATGCAGGTTTCCCACAATGATATAAGAGTTGGTACTTCATGTTATAGTCCAATTCTTCTATTCTTTTACCTTGACTCAAAGTTGCATATTCATATTTAAAGTCCATGTCCTAAACATATTATTTTATGTAGCTTTCATGGAGCACAAAATTATGCTTAAATATGGTAGATGCATTTATAATGGGTCTAGATAACATGTCTGCAACCTTGTTATGTATGCCCTTTTTATATCTGATGACTAAATGAAACTGTTGTAGAAAACCCATCCATCTGTAATGTCTTGATTGCTGTAACTTAGTTTGGGAGTGTAGGTATTGAAGTGGCTAATGATCAGTATGTATTACTGTTTCTTTTCCCATTAAGTAATGTTTCCATTTTTTCACACTATGAACTAATGCATACAATTCTTTATCATATGTAGGATAGTTAACTACTGTAGGATTAAAAGTCTCTGAATGATAACATATGGGTTCACCGTGCTGTGTCAACACTGCTCCCATGGCATAGTCACTGGCATCAATTTGGATCTCAAATGGTCTTTGGAGATCTGGCAGTGCTAGTACCGGTGTTGTACTAATCTTTTATTTCAAGGTGTCGAAGGCTTTCTACTGTTTTCCTCCCCACTGAAAAACCTTGTTCAATCTTGTCAAGACATGTAAGGGAGCTGCAATTGAGGAAAAATTTGAAATGAACTTCCTCCAATATTGTGCTGCTCCTGAAAAGCTTCTCACTTATGTAGCAGACTTGGGTTTAGGCCAATTTACAATGACTGCCACTTTAGAGGGATCTATTTTCAATTCACCTCCCCCTACTATGTGACCCAAATAATTTAGAGAGATTTTGCCAAATTCACATTTGGAGAGTTCAACATAAAGTTTTTCTCTTTTTAAAACATATAATTGTTGGCTAGTTGGATTGTTTATTGATTAAACAATCAAGTACCACATTAATTGTCAACCTGGGAAAGTCTTTTTATTCCAAACGCTACCGCGTACTGTATGTACTCAATTCTAAAAGCATTAAGAGCTGTAGTGTACGTGATTCTTACGCTAAGTTATCATAGTACTGATAAAATGAAAGTAATTAATTAAGATTACGAATCTGAAAAGCAAAGTGATGGATGCTCTGTTGGCAGAGGATCAGGACCCTATCCTCCAAGTGAGGACGTTCAGCACCTGCCCCTGTAACCAGATTGATGATACACACTGCACTCTAATTCACCGGTGAAATATCCTTGCACAACTTCAAGCAATTAATGAAACAGAGTACTAGCAAAACAGAAATACCAGAGGTAATGCTACAGAATCCAAACAGAGTATCAGTAGAAAGAAACTATCATGCACTTACACACTTGACAGAAAAGTAAATGGGTGAATCTTGTGAGAAAGGTGGGCCCAGTCCCTCTCACAAGATTCCCCAGAACACAAAGGCTAGATTAAGTGCTCAGAACAATCTTCTATTCATCTGCCAAAGGATTCAAGTACAATAAAGTCCAGACTTGCTGATGTCTTTTCAAAATCTCCCTTACAGACCACGATCCCCCCTTTCTAATGTAGATGTCTCCTCTTTATAGAGGAGACATCTATTACAATAGATTATTATAGTTCATTCAGTTAACCCATTCTATCGAAAATAAGAATTACAAAATGCTGTTACAACAGTATAATAATATATTCTTTCTTAGGTTTTGGCTATTACACAGCTGGTAACCAACTTCGACTGTCTTCTTCGGATTCTCGCATTCCTTTGTCGTTTCCCCATGTTGTTCCTGTTTTAAGCAATGGTAACTGTGTTCTACCCGCTTTAGACAGCTGCTTGATCATGCCGCGTCAGCGTTCTTCAGATAGTTGTCGTTTGTTATTCCCAGCTATTGCAAAATAGCCCGCTTTAGATGGTTGTTGTTGCTGACTCTAGAAACTGTGTAGTTGCTGCTTCTGGTGTTGCAGCAACTGCGCAGTTTCTATTTCTGGTGTTGCAGCAACTGTGTAGTTGTTGTTTCTGGAGTTGTGGCAACTGCGTAGTTGTTGTTTCTGGTGTTACAGCAACTATAAATTATAATTCCTGCAGGCTTAAGACAATTACTTGGCAACTTAGTCAGCTTTTCCAAAGATAAATATAAAGATACTCACGAATATGCAATGAACAATTAAACATATAGATATGCGGAAAGTTACTTCGTACCTTGGGGTGATTAAGTCATTATGTAATCAAAGCTTACAACTTATGACTGAAAAGGATATTATTATGACAAAAATATAAGGTCAAAATTGGTCAATTCTGAGTCCTAACAATAATGTCTACTTAACATGACTTAAATGCTCTTCCCACGTTTTACTAAAAATCAAAATGTCATCCAAATACACAATAACAAAATCATCAAGAAAAGTTCTAAGTACATCATTCATTAATCTC
This sequence comes from Pinus taeda, assembly GCA_000404065.3. Taxonomy (NCBI): domain Eukaryota; kingdom Viridiplantae; phylum Streptophyta; class Pinopsida; order Pinales; family Pinaceae; genus Pinus; species Pinus taeda. The sequence continues at coordinate 810 of APFE031158291.1, read as the reverse complement.
ATGAAAGTAGCAGGAGAATTAGTTAGTCCAAAAGGCATAACCAACCATTCATACAATCCCTACTTTGTTTTGAAAACAGTCTTCCATGCATCTTGTTCTACTACTCTGACCTGATGGTATCCACTATGCAAATCCAGCTTGGTGAAATAAATAGCTTCCTTCAATTGATCTAAAAGGTCATCTATGTGAGGAAGGGGATAACGATTTTTTATTGTTATCTTATTCAGTGCTTGATAGTCAATGCACATTCTCCACGAGCCACCTTTCATTCTCACCAAAATGATTGGTGACCCACATGGTGATGTGCTAGGCCTGATGAGCCCTTTCTCGAGCAACTCCTACACCTGCTGCTTGATTTCAGCATTCTCTAAAGCAGACAACCCGTACATCCCAATGTTAGGCAATGGAACATCCTACTGCAAAATAATATCATGCACTATTCCCTTTTCGGGTGGCAGACCTTTAGGTTCTTCAAACAAGACATCATATTCTGAAACAATCTTTTCTATATCAGCTTGCTGAGCAACAATACAACCCTCAAATACATTAGTTTTATCAGGTTTATTTTCCTTTACAACCATCAGTAGGAACTATTTGCATGAATTTATCATTCTTGTCATCTGTCCTCAGTTTATGAGAGTATAATTATTCTTGAGCTTCTGAGCTCTTATAAAGCATTTGATTCCACCTTTAACAAGTAGATACTTGTTCTCAACTCTATAGAAAATAGCCTTTCTATTATACAAGTAAGGACTTCCTAAAACAATTCCACATATATCCAAAGGAATTACATCTAACTCAACCTCATCT
>APFE031158290.1:202323-233313 GCA_000404065.3 Pinus taeda | reverse complement strand
GATGTTTGCAGGTGGGTGAGTTAGCTTCTGGGTTTTTGATTAGTGTCATTTCTCTGATAGTTCTCAATTCCACTTGGAGATTTCACGATCTCTTACTCATCCTTGGGCGAATTCAGAGAGGCAAGTGTCATAGGAGAAGTTTCTGGAAGATTCTATGATCATCCACCTTGCAAACTGTCTCTACCATTTGTCTACTTTTGCCCATCACACCCCATAGAAGGGATTTTCAGTATGCATCACACCCCCCATGTGCATTAGGTGGGATGCATCGCACTTTGAGCATGGAGCAGGTGAGATGGTCCAGTTTTGACCAGTTCTGAGCAATTTTTCATGGAGAACTTCTGGGAGATGATGTAGTGCCCAAATATGTCTATAACACCCTTGGAACTGTGGGAAGAGTTCATGAAGGGCACAATTGACTTGGCATCCTTGGTATCAGGAAATAGAAGGATACTTGAAGGGAAAATGTTTGTGGAACTCTTGGAACTACGAGAAGAGCTCTTTAAGGGGACACTGGAATTAGATCCCTGATATTTGGAAGTAGAAGGATACTTGAAGGGAAAGTGTCGTGGAACCAAATCTACTTGTCACCCTCGGTATCAAGAAACAAGAAGGAAAATTTAATGTTAAGATAATGGATGAAAGCATTTAAGCTAAAGAGTATATGTGAAAGTGAATTTATAGTAAAATTTTATTTGAAAATTAGAAAAAGTTGTAAAAAGGAATTATTGGGATTGGACTTAAATGAAACCATAGAAAAATCGAATGAAGAAATTCTATCTTGATAAAATATTCTAGGTATCCAAAAACATGTGGATATAATATTCTAAATTGGAAATAATAAATGATTGCTTATAATAACTCTTAATGAAGAAGTGAGCATGAGATAAAAATATTTAATTCATAATTAACAAAAATAATATTCAAGGGAAACTTCCATGAGCGAAAACATAGAATTATGACCACGGGGAAAATAAGAGAAGAAAATAATAAATGGAAGAAATTAAAGCTTCGACAATTAGCTCAATTGGTTGAATCCCCATATTTAAAGTACCTTTGCTATTGAGAGCTCATGGGTTCAATTCTCTCGAAACTCTCGAGCTTAGGCTCTGTGGTTGAGTTGACATGAAGTGATCTCTTTAGGTCTATTTTCTTGGTACACATATTTTGTGGACGTAGTGGTGACTGATCTCTAGAAAATGAAGCAAATTAGAACAAAGTAATAAAAAATTAAAAGGTTAAAAAACAATAATAAATAAAGGAAGCTAAAACGAATAATAAACTAGGGAAAGTTAAAAGAAATAAAATGAAATAAGGATGATTAAAAGAAATAATAAAATAAGGATGGATAAAAGAAATTAAAAAAATAAGGGAGGTTAAAAATAAAAACAAAATAATATAATGGGATATTTTTGGGATAAGAGCCAAAGGGGAACATAATTCTCCTATAAAAAAGACCAAATTAAGAAATAATTATCGTAGGGGCCTTAAATCTAGACAAGTGTGTTAATATTAAACTATTTTCTATGTGACTAATTGAGCATTGTTGTGAGTTTGGTGTGTATGGATTTCTTTACTTTGACTGGAAACCTCTTGGGCTAGAGAACCTACCTTCACATCGCTAGATTATCCATCATTCTTACAACTCCATTGCAATAAGAAAAAATAAAGGAAGCTGGAAGAAAGCAATAAAAAAAGAAGAAGGTTAAAATAATAATAAATAAAGGAAGTTAAAAGAAATACTAAACTAGGGAAAATGATTTGTAGACTTCGTGGATATTTCCTGGACAGTTCGTCGCAACAAATATGATAAAACTATACTTAAAAATATAAAATATACACTATTAGGGTTTATTTCTCTTTAGATTTATGGATCTATTGATGTTTACTATGTTTGCATGCAAATTAATTTTTTTGCAAAAAATAGAGAACAACTCAATAAAAATTCATAAAAAAAAATTGACACAAGACATATCATGGGAAATCTTTTTGGAAGAAAACTCAGTTGGAAGGTGAGGTTGTTGTACTCTCTTTCTCTAAATAAAAATGGTTGCAAGTATAAAGAATTAAGGCCTATGGCTCATAGGATTCTATATTGCATAAATCCTCTCTGTGTGCTCTCTTCCCATCCCTCTCGACTACTCAGCTTGTCTATGGAACACATGCACTTGAAAAAAATGGAACCCTTTTTCCTCCTGTTGCCCCAGTAATAAGACAGTCTCATAACCTACTAGTGGTTAGGTTTGATTCCATCAACTCTTAACTAGAGTTACAATATGGACTCTTCTAGAGTCTTCTTCATCATGATCACATGGATAACCCCTTTTTCTTGATTAATGTGGGGTTGACGTGGCATCCTATTGAATTATGTTGCATAAACCAAGAAGTTAAACTTCCAAGTGGCATAACTTTTGCATATGGAATTTGATTGAGGTGAGTCTTATGTCGTTGGATAGGTCTTTGTTTGTAGAACAAGAAAAGATGTACAGTGCTAAAGTGACATTTTTACCCCCAAGAATATCATTTGATGCCTCAAAATTCTCCTAAAAGGTTTCATACCTCAATTTTCCAAATTAGGTCCCACTGGTAAAATTGGTCTTGTGGGATGATTCCTACACTTTTTTCACTCTGGAAGCATAGATATGGATGAAAAAGAATATACTAATCCACTCTAGATCACACCTCCCCATTTTTGGAGGATTTCGGTCTCAAAAAGCTTCTACTGAATGAGGTGAAAAAAATTTCCTCCACATTTTCTCAGGTGTACCATTTAGCTTTCATGGATGTTGTCCCTATGACCCAATTTGATCAAGGTCATGATGCCCTTATATATATATAATAAATAATAAATAATATTATATTAATTTTGGTGCCAAATCCTCCACAAAAGGTAGGACCTATTCCTCTTCCTGATCTAGCATGTAAGGCTCATAGAGTTTCATATTCTTTACATTCACGACTAAGTAAATGTGCATGTATGGGGGTGGAATTAGTTTATAGGATTTATCTCCCACCTTTTCTAGTATTTGAAAGGGACCATACAACATAGCCTTGATTTTATTACCAAGACCTTGTAACCTCTTCTTGTTCATTTGTAACCATAATCCATATCCCACCTTGAAAGACTTCTACGTTGTATTGATTATGCCTGACCTTATATTTTTCCTGTGAATTTTTTAGTATCTCATTTACATGTATATGGATTTTCTTAATCACCTCAACAATTTTTTTAGCTCTCAAGGAATCCCTTGTAAGATCCTCCCTTACTTCTCCTTGCTTCCCATATGCAATATCCAAAGGTGAAGGTGGAAAATATCTAAAACAAGCTTCAAATAGGGACTTACCAGTAGAAGTGTGGGATACTCTATTATAAGATTGTTGTTTATATACCATATTTTCATCCTAGGTCTTCAAATGCTTTTGATTGTAACCCCTCAAAAGTTGCACCAAAGTTATATTAACTACTTTTGTTTTCCCATTTTTCTGAGGATGGGATGTTGTAGAGCTCTTTAACTTCGTGCCCATATTCTCCCACAATGTAGTCCAAAAAGAATTGAGAAATTTTGATTCCATGTCTGAAAAAATGCTCCTTCGAATCCCAAAGTATATCTAGACCTGTAACAAGTTTAATGCTTCCTTACCACTAAAGATATTTTTACAGGGCATCAGAACACATATCCTGTTGAACCTGTCAATTACCATGAATAGGTAGTCATGTCCCTTCCTCGTTTTTAATAAACATCCAAAAAATTCCATAAAGATTATTTCCTAGGGATGAGTGGGTACTGGTAAGGGGTGATATAGACCTTGCTTCTTGCTATTAGAATTTTTGTTACAACAAAGTATGCACCCTCTTATGAACCTATCTACATGTTCTTGCACCTTTGGCCAATACACATACCTTTTCAAGTTGGCTACTATCTTCCCTAAACCAAAGTGCCCTTCAACTATAGAGGTGTGAGCATCTCTAATAAGTTGTAATCACTCACCTTTAGGAACACATAATTTATCCATCCAGTAGAGTAACCCATCATAGAGATGGTAGTCAAAGGTGTTGTCACCATTGTGCACATGAATTTGACTTTGAGACTACATAAAAATTTCCTTGAATTCCCTATCCTCTAAATATGACTCTCTGTATGCATCATGGTTGAATGGATCCATGTGCATCATAGTTCCCAATGATGTGATATTTGATGTGGGTGTTTTTAAAAGAATGTTGGCCAACTAGTTTGTGCTACCCACTTGTAATGCCTAGTTTGTGTAGCTTATTTTGGGACTACAAGTACTTTAGTGGCTGGTGAACTATGTGGTTTACTATCTCCATCCCAACATATAGTGCTTTCTCTTCACAACTTTAACTAGGACATAGAGGTCTTTGTCATATATAGGGTAGTTAAGAAATTCCCCATGAAATACTTCAGAATGGTAGCATACATTCCTTCCTCCCTCTATCAAGACTACTCCCATAACAACCCAATTTCATATGTCTCCACTTTGAAGAGTAGCTACAAGTTTTATAATGTTGTAACTAATGCTTGACTAATCTTCTCCTTTAGCTCCTTAAAGGCCCTATGCTAACCCTTTCCCCATTGGAAACTCTTGCCACTTGATATTATGGCATGAAGTGGTGTTTCTACTACCGAAAATGAAGCTATGAACTTCCTCAGGTAATGTGTTTCCCCAACAAAATTGTTAGCCTCAAAAACATTAGTAGGAACCAACCATTTCATGATGGCCTCCATATTAGTAGAATCTATTTTCAACTCTTATCCACCTATCACATACCCCAAATACACCAAACACTGTTGTGAGAACTCACACTTCCTAATATTTTCTAATATCTAGTGCTTCTTTAGTGTCTCCAACAACTATGTCAAATATGAGGTTTTCTCCTCCTAGGTAGAACTATATACCAATACATCATCCAAATAAACATTAACAAATGAATCTATAAAATGGCATAGTATGTCATTCATTAACCTCATAATTGTAGTTAATGCATTACATAAAGAAAATGGAATGACTAACCACTCATACAAACCTTGCTTTGTTTTAAAGGCAACCTTCCAGGTATCTTCTTCTCTTACTCGAACTTGGTGATATCCAGACTTTCAGTCCATCTTGGTGAAGCATTTCACCTACTGCAATTGATCTACTAGATCATCTATTCTAGGCAAGGGGTACTTGTTCTTGAGCATGATTTTTTTTAACACCCTGTAATATATACACATTTTCAAGTCCCATACTTATTTGGTGCAATGTTGATGGGTGACCCACATTGTCATGTATGCGATCGAATGAAACCTTGTTCTAGTAGCTAATGCAACAATTTCTTCAAATCACTTCCTTCTATAACAAACTACTTTTATAGCCCAATGTTTGGTAATGGGGAGTCCGAGAATAATCGGATCCCCTGCTCCACTTCTCTCTTGGGTGGTATCCCTTTAGGATCCTAGAACACAATGCTATATGTTTGTAGCAACTCCTCTAGTTGTTGTTTCTTTTTCTTAGTACACCCCTCCAAGGATTTCTTTACTCTTACTAGCTCTTCTACAAACCAATTTTCTCTTAAAAATAGAAACGTACTTCTTTCTAGAACTGATTAGTTTCTTGGCTTAGTTTGAACTTACCAGTGGAATTTTTTACTTTCTTTGGTCCATGTTGATGGAAAACGATTTTCCATCCTTGATGAGCTAGTACTAGTTGGATTTTCGCATAAAGATTTGATGTTGGGGATACATGTAGGGACTTCCAAACACCTCCCCACATACATCAAGGGGAAGTACATATAGTTCTACTTCATCATTAAAATAATCACTAATATCAAACCTAAGTTTGCACTATTTTGTTATCTTTAACTCTGCATATTGATTTACCCATCCAAATGGACATGGACTTGGATGGTCATGAACTTTGAATCCAAATATGTTGACCAACTATGTTGTAGTGAGATTATCCTACGATCTTGATTCAAATAGAGCATCAATATTTGTCTTCTTGACTTGTATCTTTATGTTGTAGAGTTTGGTCATTTCCTTCTCTTCATGTTGTCGAAGGCTACTTAGATTCACCTCTTTTTACATTGATATATAGAAAATCTTCTCATACACATCCACGTTTGTTTTAATCCGGTTTCTCAAATTGGTGGCCATAAGTTTCTTCTTCTTATTATGGTTCTTTTTGTTCTTTGGGTTAATCTACATATGCAACATCCAACACTTCTCCTTTGTATGATCGTCAATGTTGCAGTGGTTGTTGGGATCATTGCACTGGTGTGTTGTGGCTTCCACCCTTTTAACTTGCCCCCCTTTCCACTTCATCTTCCCTCCATATAAGCATCATATTACTGCTTCTACTTCAGTCCACTTGATTTCCTTTTCTTCAGACATATGTTCTCTGAGTATTGTACATGTACACAAGCTTTGTCCACCGATCTCGACTTGAACAATATTACTTGCTTCCGTAGATTGTTATGTATACCCCCTAGATACTTTAGGAGTACATTTGAATTCTTTGGGGAGTTACCCAACATTATTATTAGAGAAATTTTGAGGTCTAAAATGGGCCTCCTAATGAATATTATAAAATAATAGTTTAAATATTAAATTAATATTAGATTACATCATCAAATTTTAGAGGGAAAAAAGAAAAAAACTACTTTTTCAACTCGTATTTTCAACTTATCTCCCTGTGGTTTTACTCAAATTTCCAGCATAAGTACTCATTATATGGAAAATTTAATTCATAATCCAAGGCTTACCCATGTTTCATACTTTCGATGGACCTTGCTACACGAAAAATGAGAAATACATGGAAAGCATGATTGTAATCACATTTTTTCATGTATTTCTCATTTATTTGTGTAGTAGGATCCAACTGAAGTATGAAACATGGGTGTTCATTGGATTATGAATTAAATTATGCATCCAACAAGTGATCCCGCTTTGAAATTTGAATAAAACCATAGGGAAATAAGTTGAAAAAATAGGTTTTCATTTAATTTTTTAATTTTTTATCATTTCACTTTTTTACTCCAAAAATGGTGAATCATCCCCCATGGTTGAAATTATCATCTTGAATCCTATTGGTTCTTATAAATTTTATCTTGGTTGCACATTTTTGTTTTGAGGCCCATTTTAGACCTCAAAATTTCTTTAATATACCATCTTTCTAAATTATGTAGTGTACTCTTGTACAATCTGCCCCTACTTCTTCCTGAAGTAGTGCCACTAGATCCATTGGTCGTCCACATATCCAATAGGGTAAAATTTTGACTTAATGGGGGTTTTAAAGTCCTCCCACTTAGTTACTCGAGGATATCCCTCTAACCTCAAGGTCTTCATGTGGCTTTCCCACTAGGTAAAGGCATGACACTCTAATTTCAACTATGCAAATGTTACTTTTGTGCCTCCTCTATATGATGAACATTGAAATAAAATTCTAATTGTTGCAACTAGAGATTTAGCTTCATAACATCATTCTCACCTTGATATGTCTTTATATCAACCTTCACTTCCATTTTAAACAAGGATTGTAAATGATTCGTGACCCTCGAACTGGGTTGATTGTTTTTGGGTCATTTCTTCAACTTGTTCATTATTTCTTCTTGATATCCTAATATCCCATTTGATATGTCCCCTATGTTAGAACCCCCATCTTCTCTGAATACCCCAAGCTTATTGTTTAGGGCTGACATGAGGAGATTCACATTGTGGATTATATATGCAACTTGTGCTTCTAGCTACGAATACCTCTCCTCTACAAGATCATAAATGTTATTCATAGATTTGTTGGCCATGACTAGGGTTTTAGGAATTTTAGCTTAGCCAATATAAATCCCCTACAACTCTCGACAATATACCTAAAGAAACCTGCTTTGATACTAATGTGATCCATAAAATTCCATGGATATTCCATTGGACACTTCATCACAATATATATGATAAAACTATACATAAAAATTCAAAAACTATAGTATTAGGGTTTATTTCTCTTTATATTTTTGGAGCTATAGATTATTGTTTATTTCCTATGCATGCAAATTAAAATTTATGTAGAAAATATTGAACAATGAAATAGAAATTGACAAAACACATTTTATGTAGGATATATCTCGAGAATCCCTTTCGAGAGAAAACTTAACTCGAAGGTGAGGTCACTCTCCTCTATTTATCTAAAGAGAAAATGGTTGTGAGTAAAGAGAAGTAAAGACTATGGTCTGTGGGCTAATACAGAGCATAAATTCTCTCTGTGTGTTATCTCCCTATCCCCCTTATTTACTTTTCTCATCTATGGAACAAGTGCACTTGAAAAAGAATGAAACCCCTTTTTCTCCTAGTGGCCCAGTCATAACACAACGTGATATCCTACTATTGGTTACGTTTAACTCCCTCAACTCTTAAATAGAGTTACAATATAGACCCTTATAGAGTCTTATTCACCGTGATCACTTGGTTATCCCCTTTTCCTTGAGTAATGGGGTGCTAATGTGGCATCCTCTTGAATTTTGGTGGACAAAATAGGAAGGTCAACTTTTGAGTGACATAACTTTTACATATTGACTTTGATTGAGTCGATTATTACATCGTTGGAAAGGTATATTTGTCTATAATAGGGAGAAAAATTGTAGATGTAAAGAAACAAATTTTTCCCCCCAAAAAATCATTTGATGCCTCAAAATTCTCCAAAAGGTTTCAGACCTAAATTTTCTAAATTGGGTCTTGTTGGTGAAAATGGTCTTGTGAGTTGATTCTTCCAGTTTTTCCATTGTGAAAACATCAAGATGGATATAAATAATATAATGATCCAATCTGGATAAGGAACTTAGAATAATAATAATAAAATAAGGATGGTTAAAAGAAAAATTATAATAAGGATGGATAAAAGAAAATACTAAAACGAGGTTAAAAATAAAAATAAAATAATAGAATGGGATAACATTGGGATAAGAGCCAAAGGGGAATACAAATATCCTATAAAACAAGATCTCATTAGTAAATAATTATCTTATGTTCCCTAATGTTGGATGAGTGTGCTAATGCTGGATTATTTTCTGATAGAGCCTTGTTGCGAGTTTAGTGTGTGTGTATTTCTATACTATGAGTGGAAACCTATTGGGCTAGAGAGAATACCTTCACACTACTAGATTATATGTAATATTCCTAGTGGATATTTTACAATGACAACAAAGACATGCACAAATAAATAACACATAAAATTTCAAAAATGCATACACATAAACTAGAAATTTATGCAAATCCCCAAATTGGCCAAATTTTATTAATAATATCTGTTGTGGTACAAATGAGTTGGAAAAAGTGCACTTAGGCTTGCACAAGGCAAGCTACAAGCACCAGGTGATGAGTATAAGAAAGCCCAATGGCTACAATAATCAGCTCCTCCATAAAATTGCGGTGTTGCTCCAAAACTACAATGTTGTATGAATTTTCCCCTTGATTTTCCCACTCTAGAGTGCCCAGAAAGTTCTAGGAATTTAGGACATCCTTGCACATACCTAGAAAAAACCAGAAAGGGTTTCCCTTGGTTCCAACCCTAAAAACTGACCCTTCACAAATTGTCCCTCCTCCAAATACGAATTATGTTGTTGTGACTGATCCTGTTAATCTTTGCACTCCCAATTCCAGAAATACTCCTCAAATGGCCCTCCAAATGATCTCCCATATCTCCAGCTCCAAAATCCTTGGGATAATATTGCCCCAACAAATCTCACTCCAATGACTGCGCAGTCATGGAGGAGATGACACAGTCTTGCATGTAATAAAATGAGAGTTGTGTATGGGCTGGCGCTCTTGTCTGTAGTTGTTGGCTTTTTGGGGCCTGACCCATGTTCAAAGGTGATTTAGCTAAACAAATCCCAGTACTACTGGCCCTTTCGGCAATATTCTGCCGAGCACAGACTGAGGTCTCACCCGAAGTAGTATGGGAGGGTGCTAGAACCAAGTTTTTGCACCCTGGAGATGTTTGATGTTTTCTAGTTGTCCGCGGTTCGACCTTGCATGCACGTCACTATGCGCACTTATCAATACTTTGTAGCCGGTGATGCTGTCTTCGCGCAACCCTACTCGAGGGCTAAATAGTGTTATTACCTAAATCCTTGCTAGTAACCTGATATTAGTTGATTAACTTAGCTTCTCTGTATGCTTTCATTTATATTTACCAATATTCACCATTCATACAAAAGTCCGCAGTAAATAAACAATATAATTGCAGTTGATATCAAACATGTAATAACATAAGAAAAAATACACCAAATTCAGATAAACTTCTCTTTATTATTCTTCTTCCTTGGTTACAGACTCGACTCTGCCATGTGCACTCAGCTGCAGGGGTCGTGCACTTAGCTGCAGACTCTACTAGGCCTCTGCGCACTCAGCTGCAGAGCCTCTTCCTACTACTATGAAAAAAGATACTAAAATCTTGCTCTATGCTCGCTATCCTTTTTACTCCATCCGTTCGTTATCTTCCTTGACTTAACTACTTTACAACTTAGAGCCTCACTCTATTTATACAATCCCATGGTCTGTAGACCATGGGTAGGCTGACACTACATTCAAAACTTAGGGTGGACAACCCTATGACTCTAACATACAATTTGCGCTCCACGCTCACAATTCACAGAGTTTTTACAATAATATTATTCAAAACTTGGGCTTTGAGCCCCAAAACATGTTGTGGAGGGATTCCATGCCCAATAGACCCCCAACACAAACATCGTGACTCACCCTCGAGTCACTCTGTCGGCGTGACAATATTGGCATGGAGTCCCTCTAGCTAGTCCCGAATGGTCGTGATGTCTGCAGCGCACTGAGCTGCTGCTTGTTGTACCTATTGCATTCTCCCTTGTGAGCCCTCTGTTTCCATCATGTTGCACTACATCTGTTCATGGATCCCTTGAATTTGCGTAAGCTTTCCTTCAATATCTGCCATGATTGTGAAGGCTTTGTCAATCCATGGCTAGATGCGCGCTTTGAGAACTACTTCCTTATGGCATGCTGGGTCCACCTTCTCCTTTAATGCCTTGGCTTGCTGCATCCTCGCAAGTCACTGAGTGAAGACTACTATCTATGTAGTTCCTCTGATGCTGTCGTACTGCTGCTGGAGTTCGCATGCTTCTATCTCTAGTCGGTGGATGTTGGGGTCCTCCTGTAACGTCGTGAGGAACTCAAGCCCCTGTTCCAACATGTTGGTACAGTCATGCACTACACCTCCAATCTCTTCCAACCCTCTTGTAATAGCGTTGGCGCACTGTTCTTTGAATTCTGGGGGAGTGGAAGGCTATGCCTTTAACCGCAGCTTGGCAATCTGGACATTCATCTCTAGCTGCACCCTTGTTGTCTCTTCTCTCGCATTGCGGACTCCACTGTGGATTTGTACTTCCACTAGTAGATCTGCTGCAATAGCCGACTCTGGGATGTGTCAGCAAGCATCATCTACTGTCTCCACAAACCTTTGGCTCTGTGACACCAACTCATCGTGCTGTAAGCTGAGATGCTCCATATTGATCTTCTGTTCACTAAGAACTTGGATCGCGCGGTTCTCCCTAGCACGCAACTCTCATGTTATTCCATCCTATAGCTGATAGAGCGTTTCTAGGGGAAGAGAAGCTAGCTTATGTCCAAGGCCTTTCATCCTACAAACCGTCATTCGGTCCATCGCATCTGATGCTACTAATGCTCCCTCTAGCAACACTATTGTGTTATCCATCCTTGCATGCAACATCTGCTTTGCTGCTGAAGTACTTGTTCTGCACGTCGGTAGACAGGGAACCTTCCTGAGGGGCCCGCACCTGTAACTCCTGCAGCTGTGCCCTAAGTGCCCCCAACACATTCGCGGACTGTCTTGCCGATGTCATAGAGATCTCCTTCAGTTAAGGTGATCGGGTCAATGGCTAGCTTTGAGGCCTTGACCTTCTTCCTTGGACCCGATCTCTCTGCGATGTGTGGTCGTTTTAACTGAGTCGACATGGTCCCGGGTACGTTCTGCCTTCTATTGTATTTGGTTCCTCTATCCCTTGTCCTGAGGACGTTGCTTGGCCCTCGTTTTCATGTGTTGTTGATGCCTCTGCTTCCTGCGCTGCTGCTGCTGCTTTTTCGGTTTCTTGCGCTACCTTTTCGTTAGCTGTTGCTTTTTTGTTCCGCCTTTTCTCTGCTAACTAAGTGGCACACAGCTTAGCATTGTATTTTTTCTTCTGGGCTACCGCCTTCGCGAGTTCTACCAGGTTTGGAGTGTGCCATTCGGGGGTCCATGTCTCCAAGATAGTAAAAATCGCGTCGTTAGTGGCTACAAATGGTAGCTTCATCCACTGCTTCACTAGATCCTTTCACGCCCTAATATAAATGTTGTGCATATCGACATTAAACTCTGCAAAACTGTTCAGGCTATTATACATCGTAGGTGACAGGTGTGACCTCTTGTTGATCCACATTTGGATGCTCGCCTCCATGAGCACCCAGAAAATTTTGATGTCACAAATTCGTTTCGTGCCCTTGGTGGCCCACAACAAAGCATACTTCACAGCCTTTGGTAACTCTCTATCAATGTGGGGGAACTGACTGTCCTCCGGTAGTTTTCCCACTACCAACAATATGGATAAGAGAAACCATGCATAGTGGAAGGTCTTACCTTGCTCTCCTGCTTCGTGACAGTTTGTCAAAAATTCTTCGTAGAGGAATTCGGCCCAGTTGAACTGAACCCCTTCCACACACTGCCCAGCCAGCGTGACCACTGGAGCTGGTACCTCATCAGCGTGACATTTTCTCATCACGTTTCTGGCCAGGATTTGGGTGGCTACGCACACCCCCTTATCCTTGATGCTAGAGATGACGTAGCACCTCTTCTTTTTCTCTAGCTTATACTTTGCCTTCATGGCCTCTGCGAGGGCCAGATCGCTAAATTTTTCGGCTATCATCGCGGGGTCTGTTCCTTTGCAAGGAAGCCGAGAAATCCAGTGGATGAGGTCTACCGTGATGGGAATAGGCTCCTCCAGCGAGAGATACCCATCATGCACCAGGAACAACAGTTGCCTGATGACGAAAATGGTGATGGGCGCACGGTGGAAATGTGGTATCCATAACAAGTGCAGCAACCCGACCTTTTCCATATTGCGCAACCACTTTCACAGCTCTAACGCTATCACTGCCCCCTCCATATTCTACTTCATCAGGTTGGTTGTCTCTAAATGCGCAAAATTCTCGCTGTCCACGAGGTACCAGTCTTCAAATTTCATGGTTGGCATGCAGCCTAGGTGCACGCCCTCAAATATAATTTCGTTGGGGAGGAGTGGGGTTTGAAGTGATATTTTCGTTTTGTCCAGGTTCTTCAACACCTTGGTTTTTCCTTTCCACAAAGGGACATATGCCGGTAGTTTTGTTGTAGAGCGCAATGGTTGGATGTCCTCCTCCACATCTTCTTCTTCTTTTCTGGCGGCAATCAAGGCCTACAAATCTTCCTCCTTCTCATCTGTTTCAATCATAACTGCCTTCCCCTTTCCTTCAATGGATAGTTTGTGCTACGGATTCCTTGGGGACATGTGTACTAGCCCCATTTCCAGTTTATCCTTCTTGCGCCTTGGTGTTCATGGTGATTTGGGGATTTCTGTTACCACCCCAGCACCTTCTAGAACATCCTCCACCATGTGGGTCTATGTGGCCTCATCGGTAGTTACCTCCTCAATTCCTAACCCATCCTTAGTGGTCATCATCCTCTCTAGGCTATATTCTAGCTCTTGCGAACTCAGGGGCTCTACTATCACTCAGATTTCAATACTTTGTGCTCTGCTCAAGTGCTCAATTCTCAAATGACCAAGTGTTGTTCGTTGGCTAGCCCTATGAGTTTTATAGCACCTTCAAAATTCGAATTCGAGCGTTCCCCCCAATTTCAGGCCACTAATGCTTTCTTGGCGGCAGATTTTCCCAAATCTGATCCATAACTCACATCTTAAATGCCCTCCGCCTGCTCCATTTGGCCTCAAATCGAACATCCCATCATGAATAGTGACACCAATGGTCACTCCGCGGCCAACCTATGCAATAGCACAACCCTCCATGCACGGTTGCAAACCTTGTGATGTTCTGATTCTACACGCATCTGCAATACCGTGTAGCTCCCAGGTATAATATTTTATAGTCCTGCACTCCCTTTCAGCTACCAGGAGTGCTAAGACTGTTCTCCTTACGGCTAGTTAAGTGGTCGGATCACCCTTGCAGGGCTCCATCCCGTCCTTCAGCATGGTTCGTGAGAATCCCCATCTTCCACTGTGATGATCGGAATCACGTATTCTCCTGTTGGCAATGTGCTACCCTGTTTGACGACATGTGATCCCAGCGATGGAAGTAGACTAACCAGTCCACAGTGATAGTCCTCCAACTCGTTACTATGTTCGTATGCACCTTTCCCTAGCATCCTCGATCTTTTGATGACAAATTATTCCTTTATTTCATTTTCCAGCTTCTTGACCTTTGGGTCTATTAAAGCACTTTTATCCCTTAGCCGTACCTGGTCTTTCAAAAGTTCACGAAGTCTAAAGTTTCCCCATCAAATTTCTTCCTTAAGTCTTGGATGTTTTGTTTAGTGTAGCTGTGTGGTTTCTTTGTTCCATTTAGCGTGAGCCATCGTATCTACGGACGTTGTTATGTGGGGACTTGTCTTCGCATGCACCACAGGGACTACAGCCCTTGCTTCATACTTCAACTTTGGAAGCGCTTGCACAGTCAGAGTTTTACACATGGTCTTATAGGCCCATCGAACCGCTGGTACGCGTAGGTCCCAATCCGTGCATCTAACATGGTGGACCCTGTTCAGCACTTTGCACACCTTGTCAAGGGATTCCCCATGTATGATGTTTGGTGCAATAGGTTGTATCATGCTTTGTCATTCGTGCACTTGTCTTGCTTGCTTTTACTTGTTGTTCCTGTCTCCTATTGCGAGAGTGGTGTGCGTTCATGCAAGTTGCGTACCATATGCCTGTGCCCATCTGGAAAGGTGGGCGCGTAGGTTGTTTCATCCATCCTGCCTAGCTTCCATCCTCCTTTGAGGCTTCCCAAATCATAAGCGCATCATCTTTCAGCATTCACACCAGTCCCTGAAACTCTATTGGTGCATACCCCACCACCTTGCGGGTGTAGAGCGCAGCCCATTTCAGAGCATCGAATTGCTGTTGTTCTAGCACTTCGCTTTCAAACTCGTTCATGAAATCATCCACCGTTGTTAACCCATCATGCATAGGCAAATTTCTTGCCTCGATTGTCACGTAGCATAGTGATCTTACCATCATGTTACAATTGAGTATGGTTACCTCGTGTAATCGATTCTGCCATTGTTCTGTTTCCTCATCCGAATCTGATGTGTAGGAGCTTTCATGCTCCCACGAAATTCTACCATCTGCTGTTGTATTACCTAATCCTGTTCCCGAGTGGTTATCTTATAGATATAGTCTAACTCGTCATCACTTTCATCATCGTGCACTAGCTTCGTGTAGCGCAATCCTTTCGCAGGGTCTAAAGGTACCACTATGCGCAGTGACTTTTTTTCAAAAATCATTTTGCGCTTCTTCAGATTTATAACTCTGTTCATATTAGTGGCCCAATCTATTCCTGGTAGCATGGGATATGGATTGCTGTCATCTACAATCTCTATCACCTCGAAATCTGCAAGCTCTCTCTCACCTTCGATGTTTACCATTATTCCCTACAGTCTTCCCATCGGTAGGATCTTCTGCTGGTTCGCCATTCACAATTGAATAGGGGACCATTGCAACATGGGCCTACCCATATGCTCCCATGTTTGCTTTGGCAGGACATTCACGTCCAATCCTAGATCTAGAATTACTTGATCCATTTCATATTCCCCGATTTGCGTAGTCAATCTCATTTCCCTTCTTGTTCGCATTACATGCTTTCCAAGTTTCCAAAATAGGCATGGTTCTCCCGACCCAACGCACCTAGTGATAAGCTCCTGCAATCCCTTCATCGCTTTGCTGTCGTGCAACAGTTTCATGCATGTCTCTATAAAGGTAGTGAGCATTGAAGGATCCATCTTCGACTCTAGCTGATCCTTATTACCTGAAGTGGAGGCCTTCGTGAAGCTCTTCTTAGCTTCCATGAATGTTTCCTTTGTGTGCTTCAAATCAAATTTAGGTTCCTTTGTTGGAGCCTTGTGAACACATGCACTTTATTCAGGCTGCTTACCTTTGTCCTCTCCTATCGTGATACAACTTCTGAGCACTATGTTTACATTCGTGTCCTCTTCGCGCAGCTCAGACCTCATCATTTAAAAATCTGGAGTCAGGGGAGGCTGGAGTGTCCCTTTATCACGCATCCTCGCTATCAGTGTAGGGTAGTCCTCCATCGCATGACCAAAATGAGAACAAGATAAACATGATGATCTCGTCAGATTTGTACAATCACGGGCATAATGCCCCGACCCTCTGCAATTGTAACAAATCAGCTGTCCGCAACCCCTTCCTGGTCCCATTCCTCCTCAACCTCGTCCGCGCCCCTGAAATCCAGCGCGGGCCATCCTCGAATTTGGATCGAGGGCTCGCATTTTGGTCTGCTCTCTGTAGGTAGGAGTCTGATCCATCATCAGCTCATAACTTCTGCAGGTGCGCTCATCATGGCCTATTGATCTGTAGAAATTACAGAACAATTTCTAGGATGTATGCGTATACTTCTATAATAGGTGACAGTTATCTATAGGGTGTTTTCCTCCTATCTGACAAATCGTGCACCATAATGTGGGCACCGCACTCGATCCTACTTTTGCCTCTGGTATTAAGGGCATCGACCCTCGTCCTGCCAAGTAATTTGTGAAAATTGGACAATGGTCCTTGTCATGCCCTTGGCCTTTTCATTTTATGCACCATACCTCCTCACGCGCTTCTAGGCGAGTTGCCCTATCTTGTTTCAAACTCTGCATTTCTAGACACAAATTTTGCAGTTGCATGTGGATTTGTTGAACTCCTAGGCCAGGATCTTGTATTGGAGTCTTGTGTAGTCTCATTGCAATCTCAAAAGCCTCAGCTTGGGTGGATAACTTTTGCTACAATAGTGCCATCCTCAAATGAGGCCTTAGTGATGCTATGAACCATGCACGGTGTTGTCCATCTATCAAATTCATGTTGGCTTCATGGATCATACTCTTCAGTCTTTAATACAAATCTCATGGGGTCTCACCTAGAAGCATCACGATTTCCTTAAACCTGATAATCGATTGTGTCTCTGACTTTGGCCTGCTAAATTCTCTATTCAGCGCAGCTTAGATATCTATGATCCCCACGTTTGGGTGGTCATTAGAGTGCTTAATGTACCACATTAGTGCGCGATTCTGCAACACACTTACTAATGTTGCCTTCTTTATATTATCATCCACAACTCGTGCTTCCCATACGGTCTTTACCACAAACCAAAATTGGTCCGGATTTTCATTCCCTACTCGTCTGAAAACTGGCAATTGTATCGCGCTCGCCATATTGAACTGTGGTGGTGGTGGAGGTGGTGTAGGCGAAGATGGAGGTGATGGTGGTGAGACTGGTGGTGGTGTTGGTGGGGGTGGTATACGCAGAATTCGTTGCCTTATCAGATTGATCGTGCTTCTTGGAGAAACTTTCACTAGCTCTTCTTCACTTTCCCGTCGCGGCGAAATCAAGGGACTGTTTTCAATCTCTGCACTACCTTCGTTTCTATAGATCCTCCCACTTTGCGTAGTCCCAAACACTAATTTATTTGCATAACCCGCTTTTCACACAACAACATTTTAATCCAAGTGTTCAACAATTTAATGTACTTACCTCGCAATCCCTTGAGGAAGCGTCGTTCCACCTCACTGTAGTTGATGGTCGTATCTACCACGAACTCGGTGATAAACCCCCTATAATTCGATCACTCCAATGGTCCACAGCGCACGTGATCTTATCTTTCGATGCTTCTAGTCTACACGCTAATTCTGGAGTCCACACAATCAGTTTTTCGAGCCTACACCATCCCTGATTGTCTACTAGCTTCGCGATCCACTCATACAAATCAGTGGGAAAGGATGCAAAGAAAATTTCATGGATTTCCATATATAAATAGCACTCTAACCACTATTCTTTTGATACTCGGGGATTCTTGTTTTCCTGTGCCGCAAACTCGTGAATCTTTCTGTCCAACCACCCTTCAATTTCTTTCTTTGTCAAATTCCAGTGACACGACATCATACATCCCTTATGTAGATCCCAGTCCCGACAATGGAACCATTTGTTGGCTTGTTGGGGCCTGACCCAGGTTCAGAGATGATTTAGCCAAACAAATCTCGGTACTACTGGCCCTTTCGGTAACAGTCCATGGAGCGTGGACTGAGGTCTCACTAGAAATAGTATGGGAGGGTGCTAGAACTAGGTTTCCACACCCTGGAGATGTCTGATGTTTTCTAGTGGTTCACCCTACATGCACATTGCTACGCGCACTTATCAGTACTTCGTAGCCAGTGATGCTGCCTTCGTGTAGCCCTGCTCGGGGGCCGAATAGTGTTATTACCTAAATCCTTGCTAGTAACCCAATATTAGTTTATTAACTTAGCTTCTTTGTATGATTTCAATTATATTTACCAATATTCACCATTCATACAACAGCGCGGAGTAAAAAAATAGTATAATTGCAATTGATATAAAACATGTAATAACATAAGAACAGATACACATAATTCAGATAAACTTCTCTTTATTATTCTTCTTCCTTGGTTACAAAATCAACTCCGCCCGACGCACTCAGCTGCAGGGGTCTATGCACTCAGCTGCGAACTCTACTAGGCCTCTGCGCACTCAGCTGCAGAGCCTCTTCCTACTACTACAAACCGAGATACTAGACTCTTGCTCTACGCTTGCTATCCCTTTTACTCCATCTATTTGTTATCTTCCTTGACTTAACTACTTTACAACTTAGAGCCTTGCTCTATTTATACAATCCCATGATCCACAGACCATGGGTAGGCCGACACTACATTCAAAACTTAGGGCAGGAAACCCTATGACTCTAACATACAATTCGCGCTCCGTGCCCACAATTCACAGAATTTTTACAATGATATTATTCAAAACATGGGATTTGAGCCCAAAAACATGCTGCCGGGGGATTCCATGCCCAACAATAGCTTCCCTATACACTCCTGAAAATGGTGAAAGGATGCTCCTACAATTTCTCCGAAAAATTTCTGTACAACTGAGCTCTACAAATGAATAGTGAATTCTTCCTCTACGTAGTTGTGGCTTTTGGACTGCATGTTATGCTCTAGAAATGCATATGACCTACAACTGATTCTTCCTCCGGTTTGAGTGGTGAAGGAAATCCTTCCTTAGGTGGCAATCGAAGTCCACCGAAGAAAGGTTGAGCTTCTCTCCTTGGGAAGCTCTTGTGCTAAACAACACAATATTGGCTTAGCTGAACAGCTAAGACAATTTCGATTTTCAAATAGACAAATGACCCCTCTTTCTCCCTCATTCCTTCCTTTTATAAGTGTTGGCAATGCATTTCTTGTGGGTCCCTCCACAATTTCGATTTTTCCTTACTGAATTCAAATTTCTTTCCTCTCAAGTGTGTATTTCGAGTGGGCCCCATATTCCACTCGCATACAAATAAAGCATTCCTCCTATGTTCTCCACCAAAATTTTCCTTGAGCTAGTATTAACCAAAATTTTCAAAATTAATTTTCCCAACATTAAGAAAATTTAGGAAGGAACATTACAGTCCTCCCCTCCCATATTTTTCTTGTCCCCAAGCAACTATAAAACTAGAGGTTATAAATTCTTCTCATTCTCCCATGTAGCGTCCTCCTCTGGTAAATATTTCCATTTGACCAAAAGCTCCCTCACCATCCAATTTCTCAACATATTCTCTTGGGCCTCTAGTATAAGCTTTGGTGTCAAAATCAAATGCCCCTCATCATCCAATAGAGGAAACTTTGTTGTTTCTACGACTTGCTATCCCAACACCTTTTTCAGGAATGCAACATGGAACACGTTATGAATCTGGCTCTCTAAAGGTAGCTCTAGCTCATAGGCCACCCTACCTACCCTCTTGACCACCCAGTAGGGCCGATAGAAGTGGGGCTGCAATTTTTCCGCAGCCTTCTGCATGAGTGAAGACTGTCTGTACGACTGAAAACATAGGTAGACCATGTCCCCTACTTCGAATTGCCTCTCCACCCTGTGCTCATTAAGATATATCTTTTGTTGATTTTGGGCCACCTGAAAATTGTTCTTAAGAGCTCGGAGAATCTCCTGGTCATCTTGATTGCAGTCCTTAGCCCCTGAGGCCCTGCTATCTCCAAACACCATATTAGAAAAAGTAAGAGCATCATACCCATAAAGAGCTTGGAAAGGGGACATACCAATGGACATATGATAAGTTGTGTTGTAGCAGAACTCCCCGAGATGTAGCCACTTGACCCATGCTCTCTACTACCCAGTCATGTAGTTGCACAGGTACCCCTCCAACCATTTGTTAAGAATCTCCATCTGCCCATTAGTTTGGGGGTGATAGCGAGTGTTGGGTATACAATTTGTCCCCACGAGCCGAAACAACTCTTGGCAGAAAGCCCCCATAAATTTGTTTTCATTGTTACTCATAATGGTCTCAGGAAGGCCATGAAACCGGAAAACCTCTCGAAAGAACAACTCAGCCACTAGGAAGGCTGAAGATCTAGATGAAATAGTAAAGAAGTGAGAAAACTTGGTCAATATGTCAACCACCACAAAGATGCAGTCCTGCCTCTACGCAGTTGGTAGCCCAGTGATGAAGTCCATGGATATGCTCTCCCACTTCCTCTCTGGAATGGGAAGGAGTTGTAGCAAACTGGGTGGGTGGGTCAAATCCACTTTGTTCCTCTAGAAATCCATGCACTCCCTCATGTGCCTCAAAACATCTCCCTTGAGCCCCCACCAAGGGAATATTTCCCGAACAACATGATATGTATTGAGGAAGCCTGGGTGCCCTGCTACTAGGGAATCATTGGCTACCTGCATGATCCTCTCCTTCAGCTAAGAACTTGTTAACAGATAGATCTAGTCCCTGTAGTAGATCACATCGTCCATCACTTTGAGCCAATCATCCTTGTGTGTGTCATCCAAAATATCACAAGGTTTCCTGTCCTTCGAGTACTCAACCAATGGTTGAGCCTTCCAATCCTATGTGACATCCATCAAAGACAACGTTGCTGGTCTCCCAAAGAGGGCATTTTCTACCACATTGTGTTTTCCCTTCAAATAATCAATCTCAAAATCGTAAGCCTAGAGCTTACTCACCCATTTCTGTTGTCTCTTCTCTAATGATTGCTGCTTAAGGAGGAATCAAAGATTGTTATGATCAGTCTTCACTTTGAGCTGGTTTCCCACTAGATATTATCTAAATTTGGCTAGTGCTTGCATCATTGCCAACATCTCCTTGTCGTACATAGACTACAACCTCTAATGGGGCAGAAGTTTCCTACTCTCAAACCCAATAGGATGGCCCCCCTATGTCAAAACAACCCCAACCGCTTCACTAGAGGCATCACATTCTAGAACAAAGGGTTGTGTGAAATCCAGCAAGGTTAAGACCGGGTAGCTGCTCACGATGCTCTTAAGGAACTCAAAATCCTCTTTTCCCACCTATGTATACTCAAAATCTCCCCTCTTTGTCAAATCCGTAAGAGGTGCTGCAAGTTATGAGAAACCTCTCACAAATCTCCTGTAATAAGTACAAATTCCCAGGAACCCCCTCAACTCTGTCATGTTCCTAGGTGTGGGCCAATCCAGTATAGCTCGAATCTTCTCCTGATGCACCTTCACTCCATCCTCCCTAATCACATGTCCTAGGTACATCATCTTTGTTAGTCCAAACTCACATTTGGACATCTTCGCATACAACTGTTGCTCCTCAAGTATGCGAAGCACTTCGTCCAAGTGCTGAAGTTGCTCGTCCCATGCCCTCATGTAAATGAGTAGGTCATCGAAGAAAACCAAGACAAAGTGTTTCAACTTCCCATGGAACGCGTGCTTCATACAAGACTGGAATGTAGCTGGAGCATTGGTTAGCCTAAAGGGCATCACGAAGAACTCAAAGTGACCATAATGGCAACGAAAAATAGTCTTCAGGATATCCTGATCCCTCATGTGGATTTGGTGATACCCCAAACACATATCTATATTAGAGAAGTATTTAGCTCCTCTAAGCTCATCCATCAACTCATTTGTGCTTAGGATGGGGTATCTGTTCTTCAAGGTCTTCTTATTTAAATATTGGTAGTCAATACACATGTGAAACGTCCCATTTTTCTTCTTCACCATCACTATGAAAGAAGCAAATGGGCTCGATCTAGGCTTGATGTGTCCCAATCTCGACAACACCCAAATGGCCCACTCTATCTCATCCTTAGAAGCCTTTGGGTGCTTATAAGGGGTGGTAATGATTGCGTTCACCCCCTCCTCCAGCTCAATGGTGTGCTCAAATCAACGATCTGGCGGTCTACTTGGTGGAATATCCCCAAAAAACCTATGGTGCCTCTCCAATAAGGCTAGTATATATGGGTGTGTAGTCTATGCATGTCCCCCGACTCAGAAATCCGCAACTCAACTTCCCACTCCACATCTCCATGTCACAAATATGCCTCCATCTAGTGGGTTGAAACTATTTGAGGGGGATAAGGGTGAATTCCGCTCAGTAAAATAGGCTTCCCATATGACCCCTTGAACTCCATCTCTATATTTTTCCAATCAGTAGTAACCTTCCCCAATGCGTACAACCACTGGACACCCAACACCACATTAGTGTCTGGGATATCAACCATGAAGAAATGATCAATAAGTGAGTAGTTCCCCATCTTCAAGGTTATCTTGAGGACATACTTAGTACACTACATGGTCCAGTCTCTGGGTACCAAAGCTAAGAACCCCTCAAATGTAGTTATTTGGATGCCCCTACACTCCACCATTTGGGCATCAATGAAATTATGGGTGGCTCCACTGTCAACCAGGACTGACACACGCTACCCCTCGGTGTTTAAAAATGGGTTTGGGCCTTCATCTCTACCTCGACCCCTACCTCTGTCTCTACCATGACATCTATGGAAAGCTACCCCTTGATATCATAGTGGCATCACCCATGGCTATTCCCCACCCTGGCCAAGAACATTCTTTGATACCACTGTAATATTCCTAGTGGAAATTTTACAATGATAACAAAGACATGCACAGATAAATAAGACAAAAAATTTTAGAAATGCATGCACATAAATGAGAAATTTCTGCAAATCCCCAAACTAGCCAAATTTTACTAATAATATCTGTTGTGGTACAAATGAGTTCGAAAATGTGCACCTTGGCTTGCACAAGGCAAGTTATAAGGACCAGTTGATGAGTACAAGAAATCCCAACGTCTGCAATAATCAACTCCTCCAGAAAACTACATTGTTGCTCCAAAACTACACTGCTGCTTGATTTCGCCCCCTAATTTTCGCACTCTAGAGTGCCCAGAAAATTCTAGGAATTTGGGATTGTGATCCTTGCGCAAAACCTAGAAAACCTCGAAAGGGTTTCCCTTGGTAAAAACCTTCAAAAATTGACCCTCCATAGCTTGACCCTCCTCCAAATACGAATTTTGTTGTTGTGGCTGATCTTTTCAATATCTGCAGTCCCAACTCCAACAATCCTCCTCAAATGGTCGTCCAAATGATCTCCCAACTCCCTAGCTACAAAATCCCCAAGATAATGTTGCCCCAACAAATCTTACTGCAATGATTGTGTAGTCATGGAGGAGATGACACAATCTTACTGTGATGAAATGAGAGTTTCATATGGGATGGCCCTCTTGTCTGTAGTTGCCCCCTACAACCGAGCTCTACAGATGAATAGTGAATTCCCCCTCTATGCTGTGGTGGCTCCTGGACTACATGTTATTCTCTAGAAATGTGTATGACCTGCAACTGATGTTTCTTCTGGTCTCAGTGGTGAAGGAAAGCCTTCCTTGGGTGGCACTCGAAGTCCACAGAGGAAAGTTTGAGCTTCTCTCCTTGGGAAGTTCTTGTGCTAAACAACACAATGTTGACTCTGTTGAACAACTAAGGCAATTTCGATTTTCAAATAGAGAAAAGACCCCTCTTTCTCCCTCATTCCTTCCTTTTATAAGTGTTGGTAATGCATTCCTTGTGGGTCCCTCCACAATTTCAATTTTTCCTTAATTAATTTGAATTCCCTTCCTCCCAAGTGTGTATTTAGAGTGGACCCCATATTCCACTAGCATGAAAATAAAGCATTCATTCTATGTTCTCCAACAAAATTTTCCTTAAGCTAGTATTAACCAAAATTGTCAAAATTAATTTTCCCAACTTTAGGAAAATTTAGGAAGGAACATTACATTATCCATCATTCCTACAACTCCATTGCAACTCATGGGTTTGCATGGAAGAAGAGTACCCAATGATTAAGAAAGGAGACTAACTAATGAGTGAGAAATGTTTGAAAAATCTTGGTGTAAGGATGGTAGAAACTCAAGGACTACATCAAGTTGACGCAAGACAACCTATAATTCCTTGGTAAAACCATTGGTGAATGATATATCCATTTAATTTCATTACTATATTATTTGCTTTCATGTTGATATTTATATGAATATTTTAACCAATGAATACTCTGAGTCAATTGCCCATGTTAACTCAATAATGAATATGCCATTATTTTTATGTTGGATACATCATATGTAACAATGGATGTTATTGGTTTTCCTCATTTTATTTGTTGATGATAATTACTTATTGGAAAAAATAAAACAAAAAAGAATATTGAGGTTAGTGTGATGAGTGTTAGGGTTAGTTAGCTATTGGTGTTACATGTGGTATCAAAACCATAGGTTCAACCTTTAGGACCTATCAAAACTCCTACATGTTTAGATGGTTTGTACAATAAATTAAAATATGAATCTACTAGCATAATATATATTGTGTTTCCTCAAAAACCCTTAGAATATCACATGTCAGCACATAAAAAAATCAAGATAGAACTTAACAGTCCAACCATCTAGTTCTGGGTTATTAGTTTTTTAAAACCTAAACATAGTCCTCTTAATTTTATTCTTGGTTACAAGAGCCCCAATGGAATCATTTTCCCATTGATAAGAAACGAGGGAACAATATTATTACTTACATATGTTTTCCAATATGGATCACCTCTAGTTATATGAATAAATCTCCAAGAAAGATCACTTTTTCTTCTGCAAGCTATTCAAAATATGTAATTTTTTCCCTCTAAAATATATAATTCCCAAATCATATTAAAAAAAATTCTATGCTATGTGAACTTATGTAATGAAGAGCTATTATTTTTCCCTCCTCCAACAAATAAGTTGATTAGAAACCTCAAATGTTCCAATCCAATCTCTCTTCTCTCTCTCTCTCTCTCTCTCTCTCTCTCTCTCTCTCTCTCTCTCTTTGAACTTATGTAATGAAGAGCTATTATTTTTCCCTCCTCCAACAAATAAGTTGATTATCAGAAACCTCAAATGTTCCAATCCAATCTCTGTGTGTGTGTGTGTGTGTGTGTGTATATGGTGACCACCCCTGTTTTAGATTCTTGAAACCAACCACGAACTAAACCATTTCTAATTCATGTAGATTTTGATCATAGTAATTCCAATTACCCAATATGATCATATACAAAACATCTTCTTTAATCCATTCATGATTAAATTTGAATGAAACTAGTTCTTTTTCCATTACATAATAAAATTTCAACAAAATAAGTTGATGATGAAATCCCCCAGATGTTCCAATCCAATCCTCTCTCTCTCTCTCTCTCTCTCTCTCTCTCTCTCTCTCTCTCTCTCTCTAAATTATTATTGGCATTCTTGAACTTCCCTTTCAAAAAAATAATTATAGTCAAATAAATGGTGTCAAGATATGAAATATATGAAATCCATGCAGTATATAATCCACCTAATAATCCATTTGCATCAATAGTATCTAAATTTCACCCAAGAAGAAATGAAGACAATAGTGCCACAACCTTAGAACCTGCAACCATAGTTTCTTGTAACAATATAACATCAAGCCTATACATCTTGAAAAGCCTATGGAGGACTATCCTTTTTGTTGCACACCCAACCCCTCTCACATTTAAATAAAAAATAATCATGAAAGGTTCCTATTCCTAGGTTTCTCTACTTTAAATGCCCAAGATATTGTTTTTTTTGAACTTTCATCATTTCTTTGGTTGTTTTATGTTTTTCCTTGTACATGAATTCTTTTCACCCTAGATGATTAGGTGGTTACATTGTGGGTGCAATCCCACCC
This sequence comes from Pinus taeda, assembly GCA_000404065.3. Lineage (NCBI taxonomy): Eukaryota > Viridiplantae > Streptophyta > Pinopsida > Pinales > Pinaceae > Pinus > Pinus taeda. Next base: position 206,997 of record APFE031158290.1, on the reverse strand, counting down.
TTGATAACATCAGATCCATCAAAACCCTTAATATTTTGAAAAAGAAAACTGTAATGTGGAGATGAGGGAATGACCTCTAAGCCAAAAGGAGGGTTATTTGAAGTAAGGCAAGACCTTAGATCTAACATGTAGCGCACAATGAAAACTTCTACTTCCTCCTTGGGTGAAGCCATAAACAACACAACACCAACATTCTCCATAAACCCATAAAAAAATTAGCCTCTGACATAGGTCCTAGATCCCATGGCAAAGAATCATAGTCTAAAGGAGTTATTTAATCTTTGTGTGACAACCCTTTTGGTTACCCCCCTTGTAATTATTGTTTTGAATTGTAATTCATGTAAATATTATCGAAATGTAAACATATTTACTAGTTGTGAGGAGTGGACATATATTAAGAGTTCTGAGGAGGAATTGGTTAAGTTAAGGCTATTCATTTTAACGACCACCATCTTTATGACTGGGTTTTAATGGCCTTCATGGTAGATAAGGAGATGGACTATGGGCTTCCGAAATGGAGGAAAACCCATAACCCCTTTGTCTTTCCTCATGGTTTGTGCTACATGGTCAAAACGTAGGAGTACGTTGGGAAGCATGATTGAAGAAAGAAAACATGTGGAGACATTATGCCTTTTGAAATCGTATGAGGTGGAGCAAGTAGAGCATGGTGTGCTCTGGATCCATGGTTTGCAAAGGAAAAAATCTATGTGTTTTTTATATCTATAGGATTAACAAATGGACATAATTGAGCCCTAGGTTCCTAGATGAACAAATGGAGGCACTAGAAGATATAATCCTGAACTAAGCGGGTGGACAGGGGTTGGTCTTTTGATTCCTATGTGATTGATTTGAATGACATCAATTTTAATTCGCTTGAGCACTTACTGCTAAAACTATGAATCTCGCTCGGGGTTGGTCAGCTGCAAGAAATATTGTAGTGCAATTGGCCTATAGTTGGGTGGAGAGTGGAATTTTGTCCCTCAGCTTCTAGTTATTCACTTTTTAAGATAAGTTTCTTTCTATTATTTTCAATGAGTTTTTAATGCACAATAATTGTAATATTGTTGTAAATGTAAACAAATGTATCGACAACACTCATGGAGGAATGGTATTATTCCTAGTTGTCTTCAATGAGAAGCAAGTGTTCTTGTTCTCATGGTTTGAGGAGGATTTGCAAATCCCTGAGACTGCTGTGTTTTCCTAAGTATAGGGGTAAATTACATAGTCTATGCATTTATTGGCTAGGTTTCATTTCTTGTCATTGTGTGTGGTCTTCATTGCTGATATGCTATGCTTTCCATGGTTATTTTTGTTATGGATTGGTGTAAGTCCGTGACCAATACTTGTATGGAATGTAACATTAGTGGTTCTAATGTTTCTAGTTTAAATCCATTATGTGATTAATAAGATGTGATTGCATTTAAGCTTACAGTTATGTCTCATTGATGTTTTAGTTGAGTCTTGCACTTCAAGGTATGCATGATTGAGAGTTTTATCACTCACAATATGGCTATGTTAATACCTGTAAATCTAGTGTGGAATGGTGTTTCCATTCCTACATAAATTAACATATTATGGAAGGTCTTCTTTCTTGTAGAAGACAATGTTCCAAGTAAAAATTTAATTTGGGGAATTTTTTTGAAGAAACCCAAATGGTTTCTCTTGAATATTAAAAAGGAAAAAGGCAGCAATTAGAGCTCGGTATTAGGTTAGTCTAGGGAATTCTAGGATTTTGAGCATTAGGGAGGACAAGCAAGTGTTGCATTGCTAAGGGACTAGATCATAGATGGTATAGATATAGCATAAAGTGGGTATTGCTTAGTCCAAAATAGGTGTATTCTACATGGGGTTCATAGAGCTAAAGGTCACATCATCACAAAGCATGACTCCTTGAAGGTTTTCTATAGTGTCTCTTGTGTAATGGAGGCACAATGTTATGGTCAATGGAAGATGTAGAACAAGAAATATATCACTGATTGATGTCTAATTTTATAGTGCAATGTGCCTGGCCTTCCTTGGTGCTAGGTTGTAGAGTTAATATGGTGCAGTGGTGAGATAGAAAAGTCTACATCCTAAGAGACAAAGAAATTGGTGGCATATGAGAGGATGTCCCTTATCCATTAATGTTTTTTTTATAAACTATTATAATGTAAAACAATGGAATAAAATGTCACAGGATGGACTTTGGGGCCCATGGTCTAAGTGATATTGCATGTGGCACATGGTTTTGGCCATGGCTGCACTTAGAGCCCAAAGTGATGTTGGACCACCTGGGTAAGGTGGGGATGCCATGTGGGTGCCATGTGGCATGTACCTTGCCTATGTGGCATGATTTAAATGGTGAAACTTTAAAAAGTCATAATTTTTTTTATCCAGAAGTTGGATTAGGGTAAAATCTATATCATCGAAAAGCTCTTGATGAGATAGATGCAATGGTGTTGTCCAAAGTTTGTTATGCCAACTTTGGGCAAAAAGGAAGTTTTGTAACCCCATTTGCATGAGGAAATTACGAAGTTTGGGTTAGGGGAAAGTAACACCTTCCATGGCTCTGGATGTCAAAGGGAGCATAGAAGGGAGTGCTACAAAATGATATCAAAGCATGGTTCAACGTTGGACCTAGATGGGCTCAAAAATAACTATATTTGAAGCTCTATTACAAAGTGTAGTCCTTAATGGATGTTTGTTTGTTGTGTGTGCTGATTATGGATTGTATGTTGCATGCCTATATGTGCTAAAATCAGAACGATGGTATGATAAGTGATTGAAATGATAGAGTTTCAATCTATTATTTTGTTTCTAACTAGCATACTAACTTGATTTTTTTTCTTCATATAGACTTATATCCATGGCCTTATTGCAATTAATCCAAGGTGATGGGTAAATGTGTTCAATTATATTTTGATTGGATAATGTTATGTGTATGTAAAAACACATAGGAAAGCATCAATTACCTATAATGGAATAAGGGTTGAGAAACAAAATGGTTGTGGCACAACCCTAATAAATGCCACCAGCACCAGGAGGAAGAATCAGTTGGAAAGAGGATGGAGAAAGACTTTGTTAATTGGATGAACACCCTTAGAAGTATAAGAGTTGAGATAAGAAGTTACAAGGTTGATAATGAAAGGCTTTTTGTGGCTTAGGATAAATAGGAAGAATTAAATTTCATCATATTATAGATCATACCAGACTTGCGAAGATAGAGGTAGTATGATTTGGGTGCCAACCACTTAGGAAGGCATAAGAGCATGAAAAGTCCCTCAAGAATTAGAAGGCATGAATTGAAGAATGTTGGTGTAGAAAGCATAGGGTCTAGGAAGAGGTATAAATAGACAAGCAAAAATACCATGAGACATGGAACTCCACTTAGTATTCCAAGGAGAAGAACAGAAAGTCACAAGCAATTATCTAGTGCAACCACCAAAAAGCACTTTCAGTAAAAATGAGAGGAAACGATTTGATGCCAGAAGAGTTTAAGAAGGAGAGAATTCCTACATTTGATGAAGAATTGAGAAAGGTCAAAGAATATGAGGCATGGATAATAGGAAATAATAAATATTTTAGAGTGCATGATTACTTGAAGAATATGAAAGCAAGAGTGATCATTTTCAACTTGAAGGGGAAAGCTGATATTTGGTGGCTAGACCTGAAGAATTTCAAGAAAATTCAAGAGGAATAGTTGTATTGGAGGATATTTGAGATATATTTAAAGAAGAAGTACCTATATGAAAGGTACTATTACATTAAAGCCAAAGAATTTTATGACGACAAGTTGGGGAAACTAATAGTTGATGAACATAGGACTAGATTATTAGAGTTTTTGAGGTATGTGCCTTACCTAAAACATGAAAATGAAAATATTTAGAGGTATCTTAGTGGGTTGCCACAAGAATTTAGGGAAAAAATAAATTTTAATGAGCCACAAATTCTAGATGATTCCATCCAAAAGATGAAGTATTGTTACAAATAATCCAATCACAACAATGAGTTCTACACTAATTGGAAAGAAAAAGGAAAGGCCAAATTTAAAGGAAAATGGAAGGAAGTTGCAAGAAAACAACTTGGGAGAAAGAATGTAATTTTTCCACTCCCAATAGGGGTGAATTTACATAAATTTCAACTACTACGAGTAGAGATCAATTCTCCCAGCTTATAAGAGAGGAAATCAAGGATTTCAGAGGGGAGACTATGAAGTGTTGGACTTGTGGAGAAAACCACAGGAAAATAGACTATCCTTAGTGACAAAACAACAAATAGAGACTATAAAATGTATAGGAATGAAAGAAATTAAATGACGTGTCTCAAAGAATACTTCACATCTATGCACTGTTGGACAATAGATAGGCCCTTCACCAATCCTTTGTGGTTGAAATGGAAGGTACAATCAATAACCAATTTGTTTTGATTTTGATTGACTCCAACTCAAATTTAGTTACATAAGTCCAAAAGTTTTAGAGAAGTGGACATTGCATATCACATCACATGAAAGCTCTTGGTTGGTGCAACTAGCCACTAAGACTAAGAAACACGTTGAGAATGTGGTAAATCCATGTCTAGTCACTATAGAAGGCATGCCCACAACTACATATCTAAACCTGTTTCCATTGGGCTCCTACAGTCTAGATAGACTAGTTAGTGGCCTATAGAACCAACTTTAACTACTACAACAAGTTG
>APFE031158290.1:167517-198682 GCA_000404065.3 Pinus taeda | reverse complement strand
CCTTCCTCCATGGAAACTAACTCAAGTTTGGAAGGCCATTCAATACCCTCATTTATGACCAAACCTCCTCCATTTTCCCATAAATTGAGCACTCATCTAAGTGATTAGGGGCTAGACATTGATAATTTGTAAGGAGATACTGTTGTTGTGAGGTTTGAGATTATAAGCAAGTATTGTTATGCTTCCGGAGTGTTGTGATTTTGATGTGATGTTGGTTTGAACCCAAGCTTGAGGAGTGACATTGGTTTGAACTTCATGGTTGTAACTCTTCCTTCTACTTAATAAAGTTGTTTACATCTTTTCCCATATTCTTGTATTTATGTATGATGATTATATGTGTAAATGCTTTCAATTCCATTTGCTTATAGTAGATAGATCTCTTGCTTTGATTGGTTTTTGTCCTCTGTTTATGATTGCAAGTACTTGTCGATCAGATTAAGTTCGAGAAAGAGTGACAGGAGCCATACAAAGGAGACAAAGGGAAAGTGAAAGATAACAAGTAAGTCCCTTTCATTATTTATCTTCTATAGAAAAAGGTTAAGAACTTTAATTCTGTTGTTCTAGGTGTAGCTACGCACCTAGGGAAACTGTATTTATCCTTAGATGCAAAATTCCACATAACAAATTGGTGACTCCAGTCGGGAATGAGCATAATTCCAGGTAGTTTACCTTCATCCTAGTACACCCTAGTAGACTTTACTTTCTTCCATTGATATTGTTTCAGCATTTTTTAAGTGGCTTTTGGTAAAAATTGTGCTTGAAAGCACCTAGGATGGCCTCTCTGGCACCAACGTAGGTTTGGTCAAGAGACAGAGCGCTGTAGAGCACCCTTGGATTGAGGATAGTGCTCTGAAGTGCATTGTATCCCATTCAGGGCTGCGTTGATCCTCCTTAGGTAAAAAATCCCTCTGAATTAATTTTTCCCAAATTTCCTTATGGTTCTGCTTACTGAAAGATCAATGATTGTTGTACTTCTGAAATCAATTTGTGTTTCCATTGCTAGCCCTACTTTCGCCTTGATTGTTTAGTGTTTCTTAAATGATTTCTTTATCACTATAAATTCATTGTTAAAGTTAGATTATAGTTGATTAATATTTTTTCAAAAGAAAGTGTCATAAAAGTCTTCATTTCTTTCGAAAAGGAACTATCTAAAGTCTTCGTTCTTGCAAAAAGATTGATTGATTGTATGTTCATTAGTTTCCTTTTGTTCATTTCAACATTAAAGGAATTGAAAATAAAAACTTGCATTGTGCATTGAAAGAGTTTGAGTGTGCTCATGGGAATAGTTTAGGGAAATTGCATTGGATGTGCTCTTTTCTCTTTGATTAAAAGAATCTGATTTCTCTATCCCTACTAGCTAAGGTTTTCATTGTTAAAATTAAATGAAAAGAATGCTTATCATATTAGTTGCATTCTAGGAATTTCAAAGACATCATGTGGTGAACCTTGAAAGGAAAATTCTTAATTAAGATCAACTTAAAATTAACCTCAATTAACCTAATGGAGCATTGTCACCTAACACAAAACATTTAGAGGTTCTAGGCTAAAGACATGTTCAATGTTGTAAAACATAGCATTTGTCACTAACTTGTTTGCAATACAGTCTGAGTGCGATACCTCATTCCACGTACATGAGTATATTGTAGCTCATCCACGAACCTTCGGGTATATAGGGCGGTGTTATAGTACGTAAAGTATAAAGGAATTCTCTCACTGTGCAGTTTTGCATTAGACAACGCTAATATGGATTGGGCCTCCACGTAATCTTGGGTATATATGGGAGGACAACACTAGGTTGCTATCCATCCTTAGGTGACCGAGTTGGGCACCTTGTACACTATGATACACAGAACACAACATTCAGGGATATTGCCTTCCCTACTTCTTGGTTCGCTGGGAGGTATTCTGCAGTTAACAGTTGCTTGGTAAACCTTTTTCCTAGCTTACCCTTTTTTTATTTCTTTTTTGTAATAAAATCAATCAGAAATCTTGGAGGAACATCAACCCTTACCCCATCGTTCATGCAGAGTAGCGAGTAAACCACCTTTACCACCCGAAGCTATATCTATCTAGTCAAAGCGATCTCGTTTAACTGAATCTAATACTTCACAAGCTTCTGGTTCTTCATCTGAATTACCAGAAATACCTTAAGTACTGTGACCCCAGTTACTCCTACAGTTACTGGTACATCTATTACTAAAGTGGAATCTCCACAATTACTTGAGGAAACTAGAACTGAATCTAGTGAAACAGTAACCCAAGTTGTTCAACAATAAGTTGGTTCCCAACCTGAAATTGTTCAACACAAAATTGCTTAACCTGAATCTGTTCAACCAGAAGTTGATCCTGAACCTATCCTTGTTCAATCAGAAGTTACTTCTAAACCAGAAGTTGTTCAAGAATCTTAACCTGAACCTGTTCTTTTACCAGAACATTTGGATCTTGAGGTTGAACAATTAGAATTTGTTACCATATCGGAAGAAGATCAACCGATACATCCTCAAATATCCGTAACTATCAAGACTTCCTCTATATCTCAAGAACAAATACCAGAAATCTATTATGGACTTGACGGTGAAATCCTTCCACCTAGTTTGATTTTGATAGAAGAGGAACCTGAGGTAGAAACATCCAAAACTCCATTCCATTTTGGAACTGGACTTTATTTGTATCCTCATACTCCTCATTTTATTGCTCCTTTCGATATTGATTACTTTCAGACATCCGTTGATTCGATAGGAAATTTATTTTGACATTTGACTATGGCAGAGTCAACATCCCAGATTGTACCATCTTTTACAGCTACGACAAAATATTCTGTCGCAACCTCTTCGATGTTTACTACGACACTTGAGTCACACTTATATGGTGTTCTGTCCATCCCATCGAGTTACCAATATTTATCTAGAACCCACTCAAATGTCACATCTAGTCCTTGGTCTTCACCAATGTCCTCTACATGAATTTTATCTAGTTCCTCTTTAACGGATACTAAATAGCTCGACCGATCAAGTCAATATCAAGTTGGTTCATCTGGTTATCGTCCTATGTATCCGCTTTACACTGGACTACCCCCATACAGAGAACAATATGCACAATCTCCTTATCCTCCATTTTCTGGGGGCAACCATATGTCGGTATGCTGTCGTCTTTAGGTCAGCCTGGAATGAATGTCTATTAGTGGAAACCAACAATGCTCGTTCAACCTAGGCTTGTGTATCCATCACAACCTATGCAATTTGTCTCATCCATACCTACAACTCCTGTTGTTACAACTTTACCACAGTCACAAGCTTAGATTGTTGTATCTCAACCTATGTAAGTTAGTCCTTCAACCTCAGACCCCCAAGTTTTAGGTGTACAGATTCAACCTTCTCAAGCAATCTTACAACAACCACTTGTGCCTGGAGTCCAACAACCTCAGGTTATTTTACCTTTTACTGGAATGACTCAGACTTACACTGGTTTAGTGTATTCACAACTTGGTCAAGCTTACGTTGGTGGGAAACAACCGTTAAATCAACAATTGTTGTATCAACAACCGTTGTATCAACAACAACAGTTGCTTCAACAGCCTTGGCAGCTGCAATATCAACAACGACAATTCTAGCAATACCAACCTCATCTTGGACTTGGTCAACAAGCCTATGCTAGGTTTGGTCAACAACAAGTTTGATGATGAGATTAATGACCCTAATAGCATGGTCAACATGCAATGGTCACAAAGGGGCTAGTGGGAGAGGAATAACTGATGGGAAAGAAGACAAGGAATTCACATTGAAAAAGATGCATTATTCATTCGAGTGAAAAGAGAGAAAGCAAAATGTAGGGTTCAAGAATGGTGGATATTGGTAAATTTCACAGACACAGGTAGTGTGATGTGTTTTATTTTGAGTTCATCATATAGGGGTTTGAAAGTGAATTTGCGAAACAGAAGGGGATTTGCGAAACAGAAGGGGAACAAGCATTGGTTCTAGAGAAGGAGAACATTGGGAAGTGTGGTTGAAGAAAGAAAACAAGTGGAAACATCGTGCCTTCTGGTATCCTGCAAGGTCGAATAGGTGGAACACATTGTGCTATGGATCCCTATTTTAGAGAGGAAAACCACTGTGTTATTTATATCTATAGGATTGGTATATGGACATAAGTGTGCTCCATATTCCTGGGTGAATATGTGGAGACATTATAGGATATAATCCGTAACTAAGTGGGTGGATATAGGGTGGTCTCTAGATTCCTATGTGATTAATATGACTCGCATCAATTTTAATTCCCTTGATAACATACTCCTCAAACTATGAATCTAGCTTGGGGGTTCTCAACTGAAATAAATATGACAGTGTAGTTGGATTATATTAGAGTGGAGAGTGGAAGTCACTTCCTCAGTTTCTAGTTATTCACTTCATAAGATAAGTTGCTTACTTTCATTTTATGTGTTCTTACTACACATGAATTGTAATATTGTTGGAAATGGTAATGAATGTATCAACAATACTCATGGAGGAATGGTATTATTCCTAGTTGTCTTCAATGAGATTTAAGTGTGTTTTTCCTCATGGTTTTAGGGGGTTTTACAAGTCCATGAGACTGCTATTATTTTCTTGAGTATAGGAGTAAATTACATAGTGTATGTATATTTTGGATGGGTTCAGTTTTTTGTCGCTGTGCGTGGTATTCATTATTGATATGTTATTCTTGGCATGGTTATTTTTTATTATGGACTATTTTAAGGTTGTGAATAATTCTTGTATGACATGTAACACTAGTGGTTCTGATGGTGTTGGTTTAAATCCATTATGTGATTAATGGGGTGAAGTTGTATCTAAGCTTATAGTTAAGCCTTAGTGATGTTTTAGTTGAGTCTTGTGCCTAGTGGCAGGCAGGATTGGCAATTTTATTACTCACATTATGGTTCTGTTAATGCCTATAAAGATAGTGTGGAATGGGGTTCTCATTCATGCATAAATTAACTTATGATGGAAGGTATTCCATCCTATAGAAGATCATGTTATGAGGAACACTTTACTTCAGGGAAAACATTTAAAGAAACCTAGATGGTCACTTTATGATATTCAGGAAGAAAAAAGTTGTAATTGGAGCTCAGACATAGGCTAGTCCTGGTAGGTCCAAGTGTCTGTTCAGGGTAGAGAGCCTGGGATTTCAAGAGGAAGCGTGAGTGTTACATCGTAGAGGGACTAGATTCTGAATGGGTTAGATCTAGTATGGATTAGGTGTTCATTGGACAAACTAAGGCATATCTGATGTGGGTTACATAGGGTTGAAGGCCATGTCATCACAGAGCGTGACTCCCTAGAGGTGTTCTATAGTTTCTCTGGTGTAATGTTGGCATGGCTTCATGGTCAATGGAAGCCATGGAACAAGAACTGGCCCATTAATTTATGTCTAACTTCATAGCATGTCGTGATTGACCTGCCTTGGCATTGGGCCATGGAGTCGATGTGATGCAGTGGTGAGATGAAAATGTACCCATCTCGAGAGATGGAGATGGAGGTGGCATATGATAGAAATTCCCTTTACTGTTGGTATTTTTTTAATAAACTGTTATAACATAAAATAATGGAATAACAAGTCATGGGATGGACTTTGGGGCCCATGGTCTAGGTTATGTGGCATGTTCATTGTGGTTTTAGTCATGGCCACACTCAAAGCCCAAAGTGACGTGGGATCACCTAGGTAAGGTGGGGGTGCCACATGAACACCATGTGGTAGGTCCCTTGCCTATGTGGCAAGATTTAAATGGTGAAACTTTAAGAAGGGAATAAATTTTGATCTAGGAGTCAATTAAGGATAAAATCTATATCTCTCAAAATATCTTGATGAGATGGATGCAATGGTGTTGTCCAAATTTGATTTTGAGAACTTTTGGAATAAAGGAAATTTTGTAACCCAATTTCAATGAGGAAGCTATGGATGTTGTGTTTGGGAAAATTAATACCTTCCATGAACCTGGATATCAAAGGGAGGGTGGAAGGGAGTGTTACACTTTGCTCAAAATAATTTCCCTCTAAAGTAGCTTGGAATCATGCATCCTTAGCTACATTCATAGCTCCCTATTTTAGCAAATGGAGACCTAGTTTGATGTCCTTGAAGTTTGGAAGACTTGGATCAACTGATACAGATTCCAAAACCTTACCAACGTGTAAGGGTTTCAAATTCAACTCATATTTTCACATATGTTGCTATGAACCCTACTTAGCCACAAAACATCCCTAACATAGGTGACCAATTTAATGATAGATTGAATAGTGAAAAGGTAAAATTTTTAATGGACCAATTGCTATAAGAAGGAGCTTGACCACCATATTAACTCTAGTTTTGACAAAACACTTCACTAAATTTAAGTTCCATTGGCATATTGGAAACCCTTTTGTCTTCACATCCAACATAGTGCCAATTGGAATACACAAACCAATATAGCATATTCACAACATACATAAAAACTAACCTTGACCAAAGTTTTATTAAGAATATAGGAAATAGAACCCAAACATGCTAAACCATGAATGGATAAATACATGGATAAAAAGTAGGATTCCATCTCTTTAAACAATATCAGACTAACCCCACAAACACAAATGCTTCTAAACTCATTCTATGACATTTGACAAATTTAATTCAAAACCAGCCCTTCAAAGGATATGAAATTTCAACACATATCCAAGGAACCTCTTCCATCATACTTACATGTAGTAAACTAGGTGAGCTCTCAAAACTAATTTGTCCATAAATTTCCCACAAAATATTTATTTGATAAGGTTTCAAATGACTCCAATACAATATGTTTTAGACCAAAGATCACATTAAGAGGGGGGGCGGGGTGGTGTGGGGTGAACCGATTTAGTGGTAAATTTATCATATCAAAACATTTCATCAATAATTAACTATGTAGAAATGAATCATAACAATGAATGACACTATGCATCAAGAAGCCATCATCACATCAACACAAGAGATCAAAATATTTTACATAGAAAACCTTGCAAGGGAAAACCAAAAATTATTTTTATCTTCAATATTCAATCTTCAATTTACAGTGTTTATTAGCACTGACCAAAAGGAAACACCCATCACCTAAAAGGGAAAGCATTGAATTTATTTAGGATACAACCTAATTGAGCCACCAAGCTCAAAATGATGCAAGAACCAACTTGTTTTAGGAAAGAACTTGATTGAGGCACCAACCTCTGATGATGTAGGAAATGACCTAATTGAGGCAACCACCTCCTTCACACACTAGTGGACCATGTTTCACAATATTCACAGTAGACCAAAAACATCAAGATCATGGTCCTATCATAAATATGATCAGATCAAAAATTTCATGACCTACACATTATCCTATAACAACCTATTCATCAATCTAGTCACATATCATCTTTCTTGGAACCTATTTTGGCCATGTGTACAACACTTTCTCATAAGATTGCAAGTTATTCATAAACCCTTGAAGCATTCCAAAACACATATTTTGGCTTTGTGAAATCAATAATGCATCTTCATGACTCTTTATAACCCCTAGATTTATCAAAACGTAATTCTTCCCATCTCCCCTTTTTCAGAATTCAATTAGGCTTTAAAATGACCTCAAAAACCATAAAACACCATATAAAGATTAAATGCCCAACCAAATGGCCCTTTAAGGGAACATTATACAAAATCACCTTTTCTCGGTAGTCCTTCTAAAAAGCATACTCCTTTGACCTATTAACTATTCAAAAGAATATAAATTACGGGGGAAAATAAAAAATATTTTTTCTGACCTCATTAACATGGGGGTTAAGACCCATGACCTCCATTGTATAATACAAGTGTTATGCCATCTGCGCTATGCATTGTTTTTTTGTCACATTTCAATCATATAGTTCTTTTGTTCTTGAGCCATCAAACGAGAGTATAAAAGGAAGGTGAAAGACACGATTATAATTTTACTTCATAACTAGAACTTGAAACAAGTTTATCATCATGATATATATATATATATATATATATTATATATATATAATATATATATATATATATATATATATACAACAAGGGTTGAGCTCGAATATATGTAACTAGACCAAATTTAAACTTTTCTATTGTAACTAGTCCTTTGACCTCTGCTATCAGAGTTTCAACCTTCGTTATGTATAGTCAAATGATGACCAAAAGTTAAACTCTACTATTTTAACTAGTCCTTTGACCTCCATTATCATAATTTTAACTTCCATTATGTATAGTGAAATGATGACCAAAAGTAAAAATTCACTATTGTAACTAGTCTATAAATAATAATAGAACATGACCTTCAATATGGGAAATTCAATGACCTATCAACATGTCAGCTGATATTTCCAGCCACAAAGTACCATAGAAGTTATGACTATTCGAACTAAAAAGGAAAACCATACTGTGACAAAATAAAACTAGTGATAGGGACTTCCCATAGGGATCAAAACTATGATTGTCTATAAACAACGAACCTGAACCAAAGAAGCCATCCACTGAACTTAGAACTAGTTATTTCTCACATGTCTATTGATGACATGTGAAACCAATGGATATGTGTATTTATATTTTTCATGTAGTCACAAGGCTCACTGGTGCTAACCATAGAGCCATTGATTATGCCTAGAAAACTAGCGTTTTAACCCATATGACCACACTTTTCTGCCATATGACCTTCGTCGCAATCCAAGGGCTTATGCCTTTCTACAATATGACCATGCCATGGGACTAGTCCTTAGGATTCCATGGACATCAACATGATAACGTCAACATGATGTCATCATGCCATGTGGAATTCCCTAGATGGTGCCATGTCTCATGCATTTTCGGCCATTTGACCTATAAAAAATAAACAAATTTACTTGCCATGTGGCAATTCTTAGTGATGTCATGTCACCTTACTGATGCCATCATGATGACATGTCATGCCATATCATTGCCATGTGATCCTTCACTACCATATCATCACCACATCATCCTTTTTTTCCACATCATCATAATGTCACTCTTGTTTCCACATCGTCTTCATTTAGCGAATGGCTAGTTGCCACATCATCTTCTTAGGCCAACCATAACTGACCACATGTCATTTCAGTATCCTTGTTAGAGATACAACATCACAGTTGACTATGTGGGGGGCCATGTGGCATCCAAATAAAGTGTCTACATGTCACTACTATAATACGCCAACGTGGAGGGTTGACCCTTGTTAAAACTTGGTCAAGTTGACTTTTCATCTATCATTCAATTCTCCATCCAACTATTAGAGCCGTCAGATTTGAGTGAACATGTTTCGACTTTAGCATCATTGAATTTCATGCAAGTTAGGTCATTGTCTGCTATCAATATTTCCAAGAACACATATGTGCTCTAAAACGTGTGTGATGTTTAATGAATTTTGGGTTTGTGGGTTTTGTGCCATAGTTCAGGCATTTTTCCCAATGTTGATCTTCAAATGGCGATAATTTCTCATCCAGGAGGAATTTTTCAGAGTTTGATATGCCTCTGGAAAGGCAGCAGAGTGGACTATCCAACCATACCATCCATGGACTCATTAGGACAACATATCTTCAACAAAAAATAAGTAAACTTCAAGCTTCTTTAACCTCACTTAATGATGAAATGCAACAGATCTATCTATCATTCTGCTTCCTTTGATTCATGAATGACATTGTTGCTTTGTTAGGCATGATCCCTTTAACATCAATGATAGTAGTAGTCATCAATGAAAACATTATGTGCAATAATATCCCCTTTTTTCATTGATGGAAACACCTCCAAACATTGATGGTAATTGATGGAAATGGACATAAATCCCCCTGGGATGTTGTTGGAGAATCCTCCTGAATGGCTGCGAAGATTCTTCCTTCTCGAGCATGCCTTCCCTCCTTCAATAATTAATTTATTTATGGTGTTTTCCTAATGCTTCAATGTCTTCCTTCAAAATATGAATTTTCTCCCCTTTTGACATCAATGGTGAAGGGACATGGTTTCTTACCAGTACTCCATGATTGACTGTGGGCCTGATCTTGTTGTAAATGGAGTCTCCCCCTAAGACATTGCTTCCTTTGTGTACAAACTCTTCACCTATCTCTTCCAATTCTATACAATTTTTACTGAACTTTCCTATCAACCTTATCAATGAAATCTCCCCCTGAAACATACTTCTTGTTGTGATAATATCCCCTTTACAATATTGATGAGCCTTAGTATTGCAACAAGAATGCTGCAACTCTCAAGGCTACCAACTTTAATTATCACCCCAGGGTTCGTACAAACTTAAGAGGTATTGAAACTATATTTTTAGCATACGATGTGTCCTTCCTTTTCTATCATGATGTAATGGAGTGCATGTAATGAAATCAAATCCTAACTAGTTGCAAAAATGGAAATGCTCGAAATGGAAACCTTAACCTATTGCAAGAAATAAAATACAAGGAAGTAAAAACTATTCTAATTGCATAAAGTAAATTTCATTAAATTAATATCAATCATTACATTTCAAAGATTTTAGATCCATTGACAGAGTTCATTGGATGTGGCAATCAAGAAAATCATTATTGTATTATCCAATTCATAAATTTGTCCATTAACACAATTTCCTGAGATGTTTCGCATGGGTAAAAAGGAAAGTCATAAGTGGTGTTTATTCCTCCTCAACTATTTATTTAGAGCCTTGGAGTCATGATTCAACCTAATGGACAAAAACCAACCTTTTTGAGCAAACCTAAGAAAGTATATACATGATGGAAGAGTGTTACAGGAACCTATTACAGAAAACAAGTTTTCTACATTAAGATTAATTCACCAAATTACCAAGAAAATCAAATACAAATTGGATGGGACAAATTTTGTTATTGACTAGGATATCTTAGGTCCCCATTCCAAGTGGAATCACTCAAAAATAACTTTGTTAACACATGCTAAAAAATAGCAGAAAATTACTAGTCTAAAATCTAGAAATTCGAGAACTAGTGAGCTAAATCACATAACAAATCATTTGTCGACGCGTTTCGAACCAACCAGTGTGGTTCGAAACACGTCGGAAAATGATTTGTTATGTGATTTTTCTGAAATTATTCTCACAAACAAGATTATGGATCACAGAAGTCTGAATTCTTTAACTAGTGAGCTAGTTAATCTATCAAATTCCTAACCTAATCAAGCGAGAATGAAATGGGGTAAATTTTGATATTAAATGGAATATTTTTTCAACCGATGCAAGTGGAATCAACTTGATTGAATCTCATTAGAATTTTCTAAAAAATAGCATAAATTTACTTCTATTTTCCATAAGTGACTTCCAGAAATTTAAATTTGGGAATAAGCAAACTATTCTTAAGTAGATCAATGATTAGTATGACCTTCCAAAGTTGTTCAAAGGATGAAATCATGCTTTTGATCCTGCAAAATAACTTTCTTCAACCATTTAACTCAATCCTACAGCAAGAAACCATCAATACTAAATGCAGAAATAGAACAAGACAATAACAAGAGATGCATGTGAATAAGAAGTGAAAGGAAGAAAAGTAAATGATACAAAAGGGCTTTGAGGCTCTTGGGATGGCCAAGCGCAGGGAAACTCAGAGTCCTATGAAGGATACCAAGATTTAGAAGTTGAACACAACAACAATCTTCATTATTTCCATCAATACAATTACATCCCTGCAAGAAATGAAAGTGGAGTTGCAAAAATACAAGTTCTCTCCACAAGAAGACTAATAAAAATCAACCCCTAGAGGTAAATTCGACTTGGTGCTTATAAAAAATTATTAGGAAGCATTCCCCATGAAATGAATAAGCTTTCCCCTCCAAAATCCCTCAAATATTGGATCTGGTTCCCAACACTAGGAATCTGCATTAAATGACAGGGAACACATTCCTAGATTTTCTCAATCATTAGAGCTCCATAATCTGTGCAACAATTTCAGAATATCTTGTTGATTTATTATCCAATATTGATCCTTCTATAGTAGGGAGAAAGTCCCTAAATTGTCTCCTCCTCCAAATCTCCATAATTTGCCCAATATTATCACAATATTCTATAAAAATAAATAAAATTAGCCACAAATATGCAATTATCCATAAAACTTCCTAATGAAAATATTAAATCTAAAAAAAATTATTAAGTGTAGAAGGAGAGGTTTAATATAGCCTTCATGTGCCTAATAAAGGTTAGTTGGGCCTTAATTTATGTCTAATTTGGAGGCTCATCATACCCCCTACTAAAACTATTTCTCATCCTCTGAGAAACCTATTCATCATGCTCACCTTGTTTTTTTTATTTATGCTAACATGTTTCATTCTTTTTTCTTTTTTCTGGTCTATTTTATGCTCTTTCTACTACTCTTCTTGCTACTACATTTTTCTATCTTAGTTTCCCAAGGAAGCCCTACTATATGTTGAGGATGCTTCTTTCCCTCAGGTGGTTCTTCAACTATAATCATATTCACAGAACATGAATCTTGTAGAAACTAAATTTTTCATGCCAAGAGGTGATAGGTCCGCCTTTTATTTATTTTCATTTTTTCCATTATTTTTTCTCTTTTTTTCAACTTTCCTCTATTTTTTTATTGCATGCAAAATAAACTCAAAGTGATTTGAGCTAACTGGGTTGGCCCTCACCTAATCCTTCACACTCCTTGTATTCCATCATGACTAAATGATTACATCCCACTTTCTCAAGTCCTTTTCAATTTTGTCTTGTCCTCTCCAACATGTGCAGCTGTCTTGGTGGAAACGTGAAGTTAATTGCTAGATAAGGCTGAGGTTTCTCTGCTGCTAATCTTGTCTATAAAAACATTTTCCTTCATACACTTACAATTTTTTTCAAGCTAAAATAAGTTTGTAAGAAATATTTAAAGGCTTTCATACCTGAGCCTTACCCTTGATGTATTTTTGCAGGTGATATTGGGGCTACTGATATGAATGTTGAAGTTTCCTTTGGTGGTCCTGAAGCTACTGCTAATGATCTTGACACTATATGTGATAATCTATTGGAGTTCCTATTGCTGATAGCCTTGAATCTGGATGTCTACTATGTTTTTGTTGTTGTTGTTGTTGTTTCACATCCTTGGCTAAAATGTTGTTGTTGAGCTTCATAACATGATGATTTCAAAGTTGTTGACTTACTTTGTTTGCTGATGCATAGGTCTTCATAGCATGATACTTTTTCTAACTGATGTAATATTTTTTTTGTGCAGGCCTCTTTCTGGTGTTCAATCTGCTATTGTTGGAGTTGATGGATGCCTACCCACATTCTAAATCTCTGTCTTCCAGTTACCATGAGCAAGCAATCTTAGTCAAATCCAACCTTCTTGGAGTGTTGGATTGATCATGGGTGATGTTCACCTTCCCCACACTTTTCATAACCTTCAGACACCCTTCCAACACTTAATCTCACCATTTGTCTCCTTCAAAACTGCTCAACCAAATTCTTGTAGCAATACAACAAATCCTCTAGCAACATCCTGTAGCAAACCTGCAGCAGACTTGTTTCACCCATATCTCCCAAATGGTATATTGAATTGACCTAAAAAAATTTGAGCATGTTGCCATCATCCTTATGCACCACCCCATAAAACAATCTTGGCCAATGGATGCATGAATCTCAAGAAAAAATAAAAATGGTTGTGGGTGATGGGGGTCAATTTCTCAAAACTTGTGCACTGAAATTTGTTGAAATTTCTTGGGCATGTTACCATCATCCATATGCATATCCCCTTGAAACAACTTGGCAAATGGATACACAAATATCGAGAAAATTTAAAAATGGTTGTAGGTGATGGAGGTCAATTTCTCGAAATATGTGCACTGGAATTTGCTAAGATTGCTTGGGAATGTTACTATCATCCATATGAATCTCCCCCTGAAACAACTTGGCAAATGGATGCATTATTGTCAACATATACCAAAAATAATTTTCTTCTCTTTGTATTTTTACTTCCTATCGCAAAACATATCCTTCCTATAACATTTTAGGATAGCAAGGAAAATGAGTGGCAAAAGCTTGGGAATGATGATTGGATGGTGGAAATAGATGAGGGTGATGGATTGGCATGGACTGGTCCTTCTATAGCATTTGAAAAAAGGAGGAGAAAGTCCAAGTGTGACTTCCTTTGACTAGGCTTTGGATCAACTTTTCATTTGGTAGCTAACTTGTTTTTTTTGCTTGCAAAGGTGGGAGAGTGTGCACATTCATGAGAGAGAGATACATGGAGAATTTTTTATTTTTTCATTTTTTCATTTTTTTCTTCTAGGGCTACTAGCTGCCTCAATGAGGTTTTCAACTAGTAGGTTTGCCTAGGCACCTCAAAGGAGGTTTTCACCTAGGATCTTTTATTTTTCTCTTTTTTCCCAGCCCATTGACCACCTCATGGAGGTTTTCAATCAATGAGCCAATCTCAAGCAACTCAAAGGAAGTTTTCACTTGAGATTTTATTTTGTTATCTTACTTTCCATTTTTTCTTTTTTTTATCCTACTCTACTTAAAAAACAAAATATCTTTCAAGTATAAGAATACTTCCAATGAAGCCATGTGCACATCAAGATGACAGATAAACTGATGTGTAGGCTCAAAATATATGCTTTGACATGTACCTGAATTTTAGAGACCAAATGCTTTGATTGAGATGAGATCAGGAATTGTTGAAGAAGAGTGTGTGGATGCAAATTACTAATTCCCTGCAACCATATTTCAATATAGTTTTGATGCCCCTAGTCCACTTGCTAATTTGGATCATCTTGGATGTCTTCTTCCATGAAGTTCAAATCTGCTTCTTTTTGGTGATTATTCTCTTGAACACGTGGAGGATTTGATGGTAAACATGAGGGAACTTTCTCAATATCTAATTTTGATGTTTGCTCTTCATCAAGGAAGCCCATTATTCTTTTTTCTTCTCATTTGAATCTTTTTTGTTCTGAATGTTGTCCTTCAATGAAATCAAGAGAATCTCTTTTTTGCAATGCTCTTCTTGAGCTAAGATGAAAACCATTGAGGTCAAGAAGAGATGTTTGGAAGTGTTGTGCCTCAACATTGTAAGTGGGCTGAGATGCTTCCTTGTGTGGGTTTGGAAATAGTGGTATAGGTAGTTGAGTGGGAATGAATAGTTGAGATGGATGTGGTTGAGTTTGTGGTGTAGGTGTAGGTGAATGGTAGGGATAGAATGGATTTGGGTATGGAGGATATTGGGGAAAATATTCAGGATATTATGGATGACTCCCATAAGTTATTTTCCAACCTTGTTGCCAATATTTGTTTTGGGGTTGAGATGGCTGTTGGGCGCGAGATTCCCCAAGGGAAGTTTTGGGGCTTAGAGCCCAGATTTTGGTCCAATGTTGTAATTCCAATGTAAAGACTCCACATTTTGCGGGCACAGAGCGCGTAGTTGTTAAAAATTCATAGGGTTTTCGGCCCTTATTTTGATAATGTAATGTCAGCTATAGAAGATCTACCCATGGTTCGCAGACCATGGAATTGTATAAATAGAGGGAAGCTCTAAGTAGTCAAGGGCATCTAAGATAAGATAATGCAGATGCATGCAAGATAGTTCTAAAGTGTAAGTCTAAGTTTTGAGTGATAACATCAGTAGAGGCTCTACAGCTGAGTGCGCAGGGCGAGTCCAATCTGTAATCATCCAAGAGCATTTATAAAGATAAGTTTCTATCATTTATACGTATTTATTTTGTGTTTATGCATATGTTATATTGGGTATGAATTTCACTTCTAATGCTTATATGATGCGTGAATGTGTATGCATGTATTGGTTAAGTGGATGCAAGTAAGAAAATTTGTTTACGCGAAGATAATTAAGATCTATCAATAAGATAAGTAACTTACTTAGCCTAGTTTGGGAAATAACCTAGTTCACTACCCTAGCAACGCAAAAGCATCTTAGCCCCTGATTAGAGCCGCGCGAAGGTCGATTGTAATAGATTGTGAAGGTAATCAAGGGTAGAATAGGGTGTGAAGCAACTTGCATAAAGGTAGGTCTAGTTGGAATAAACCAACATCACATCCATCTCAAGGGTGCATAAACTTGGTTCCAACATCCCCCCATATTGGCTCAGGTGAGACTTCAGTCCGCGCTCTGATGCCAAAAGGGCCAGTAGTGTAGGGATTTGTTTGGCTAACTAATGTTGAACCTGGGTTAGGCCCCCTCAAGCCAACAAATGGGTCCGTTTCAGAGTGAACTATCTTAATTATCTTCGAATAAACAAATCTTCTTACTTGTGTCCACTTAACCAATACAGTCATACACATTCGTGCATCACATAGGAATTAGAAGTGAAATTCATACCCAATATAACATATGCATAAACAGGAAATAAAGACACAGAAATGATAGAAACATCTCTTTATTAATACTTTCGAATGATTACGAACTTGACTCGCGTTGTGCACTCAGCTGCAGGGGTCCGCGCACTCAGCTACGGACTGCTAGGCCTCTGTGCACTCAGCTGAGGAGCCTCTACCTACGCTATGACTCAAAACTTATACTTACACTTCAAAACTATCTCGCATACATCTGCATTATCTTATCTTAGATGCCCTTGACTACTTAGAGCTTCGCTATATTTATACAATTCCATGGTCTGTGGACCATGGGAAGATCTTCTACAGCTGACATTACATTATCAAAATAAGGGTGGACAACCCTATGAATTTTTAAAAACTACGCGCTCCGCGCCCACAAAATGCGGAGTCTTTGCATTGGAATTACAACATTGGACCAAAATCTGGGCTCTAAGCCCAAGAACCGCCCTTGGGGGATCCCACGCCCAACAACCCCCCAAAACAAACATCGTTATTTGCCCTCAAGTCACTCTGCAGGTGCGGGGATCTTAGCACAAAGACCTCCCAACTCTGTTTGGATTCTTGCAAGTTCAGTAGCACACTGAGCATCTACTTGTTGGGCTTCCTCCACGCACTATTCAGTAACTGTTGCTTTTGAACTACTCCCCTAAATCCTCTCTTTAGTTTCTTGCAGTTGTGCAAGCCTTACTTCAATGGAGGGTGTAATTGTATATGCCTCATTGGTCCATGGTTGTAGGCACGATTTTAAGACTGCTTCCTTATGATGAGCTTCATCCACTTGTTCCTTGAGTGCCTTTACCTGCTGCATCCTTGCAAACCTCTGTGTAAGGGCAACCATCTGTGTGGTCCCTTTTACCTCATCGTATTTACATTGCAACTCGCATGCCTTTGTCTCTAGGCGCTCTATGTTTGGGTCCTCCTGTAGGGTGGTTATGACCTCGAATGACTATTCGAACAGCTTCATACAATTTGTCACTGCAATGTCAACCGCCACCATTGCTGTTGTGACCGTAGTGGTACACTATTCTCTGACCTCCGGCGGAGTTGAAGGCTAAGCCTTCAACTGTAGTTCTGCGATCTGCAAGTTCAACTCCAACTGAACCCTGGCCATCTCTTCTCTTGCGTCACTACACCCCTAAGGCTAACTTACGGATGCACGCCTCCACCGGTTCCTCTGCTTGAATCGCCAACTCCGGGACCATCCGGCAGGCTTCCTCCATAAGCTATACTATCTGTTTGTTCTACTCCACTGCCTCGTTGTGCTACAGGTTCAACTGCTCAATGTTGATGTGCTGCTCACTCATTACCTGTAGAGTGCGACTCTCCCTCGCTCGAATTTCTATAGTGACTCCATCTTGCAAAAGATAGGGCATCTCCCAAGGGAGCACAACCATGTTTAACCTGACCCCTTTCAAACTGCTGACCATAGGCCTATCGGCCTCATTCTCTGCGATGAGTGTTCCATCTGATAGCACTATTGTGTTGGTCATCTTGGCACGCAACATTTCCTCGGCAGCTGAAGTACCGATTGTGAGGTTGGTGGACACTGTGCCATCCTGTGGAGTACGCACCTGCAACTCCTTTATTTGCGTTTGGAGAGCCCCCAATACCAACTAGTGTTGTTCCTTGAATTGTTGGAGGGCCTTCGCGGTGACATCCCTCACCGTTTCGCCGATATCATGCAATTCCTCTTCAGTAAGGGTGATAAGGTTGAAAGATGTCATCGAGGCTTTTGTTTTATTTTGCGACCCTACCTGCTCTCGTGGTCGTGGATGCTTGAGCTAGGTGGATGTTGTATGTGGGTTCGTGTCACCTTGTTTTGTGTCTATCTCTGATTCAGGCGAAGGTGACTTCTGTCCTTCGCGCTCTTCTTCTATTATTTTCTGCTACTGTTTTGCTAACTTCATAACATCATGCACCACATGGGCCTTAGCTACTACTTCTTCTTTCCTGTGCTTTTCCACCAGCTGTGCCATCCACGGTTTTTTCTCTTACTTCTTCCACTATGCGATAGCTTTCTTTGCTTCCATCGCAGAGTGAGCTGGAGCATGCCACTCTGGTGGCCAAGACACAAGGATTATGAAACTTACATCATCGATTTCCAAGTATGGTAACTCATGCCACGTCTTCATAGGGTCCTTCCACACCCTGACGAAGACATGGTGGAAGTCGGCTTTGAACTTAACAAAGCTCTGCAAACTATTGTAGACTGTGGGTGATAATCGCATCTTGCGATTGATCCCCATCCAGATGTTCATCTCCATAACAACCCAAAATATCTTGTTCTCCCTTATCCTTTGTGCGTCCCTGGTCACCCACAATGAAGTGTACTTTGCTACCTCTAGAAGATCTTGCACAATCGACAGGAACTGGCTATCTTAGGGAAACTCCCATGCCACTAGTACTATCGAAAACAGGAGCCATGTGTAATGAAATGTTTTACCCTTCTCCTGTGCCTCATGATAGTTCGCAAGGAACTCACCGCATAGATAGTTTGCCTAGTTGAACTAGACCCCCTCTGCACATTGCGCTGCTAGTGCAACCACTGGTGTGAGCACCTCATCCACATGACACTTCCACATTACCTTTCCTTCCAATATCTGTGTCGTGACCTTGACTATAGGGTTGTTGATGTTGGAGATGGCATACCCTCGCTTCTTCTTCTCCAAATTAAACATTTTCTTCATTACCTCCGCAAGGGCCAACTCGCCACCTTTTCCCTTTGAAATGTTTGTTGGGTCCTCTCTTGAGCAAGTTAGCCATGTAATTTGGTGAATCAGATGGTCTGTGATGGGGATGGGCTCCTCCAGCCGCAAGCACCCATCATGCACCAAGCATAGCAGCGGCCTGATGATGAAAACAATCACTATGGCGCGGTGGTAATGCGGCACTCAGACCAGATTTAGCAACCCTGCTTTCTCCACACCTCTGAGCCATTTCCGTGGCTCTAATTGGATTGTCCCAACAGTCACATCGATGATCTGATGCATTAGCTTCGCAATCACTAAATGTGGTAACTTCTCATGGTTAGCAAGGTCCCAATCTTCAAATTTCAATATGGGAACCCATCCTAAGTGCATGCCCTCAAAAATAATATCATCTAGGAGCAGCGGGGTTTGTAGAGAGATCTTGCTCTCATCTATATCCTTTGGAACCTTGGCTTTACCCTTTTGCGGAGGAACATATTCCAACAGCCTGGTGATAGGGTTTGTACCCTGTGTTTCAAATTCCATCTCTACATCCTCCTCCTCCACCAGGAGTTCTTCGAACTCTTCCTCCTCATCAGCCTCCAAATTAATGGCCTTCCCCTTTTCCTCCAATGTGAGCTTTGTCCTCAATGGATTTTTGGGCGAGATGTGCACCAGTATAATGGCCTATTTTGTCTTCTTGAGTCTCGATGTGTGTGGTGATTTAAGGGCCTCAACAATTATTCCGATGCTCTCTAGGGGTTCTACTTCCGTGATTTCCTGCGTGGATTCCTCAGTTGTCACTACTCTTGTGTCTATGGCTTCTTTGGGTGTTGACATAGTGCTATTCCACAGTTCTTTCAAGGTCTTTAATAATTGCTCAAACAATGAATTTGCTTTGAGAATATCGAATAAGTCTTAGTTCATGAATACTTGAGTGTGCAACAAATCATTTCTCAAATTGCCAAGTGTTGTTCGCTGGACAAACACTTGTAATTTTTAGCGCCTTTTGAATTTGAATTCAACTATTCCCCCCACATTTGGTCCATTAATGCTAGATTGACAGAATATTTTGAAGAATCTAGCCCATAAAGTTCGCCTTAAATGCCTGTTGCCTACTCCATTTGGCCTCAAACCAAGCATCAAATCATGAATAGCGACTATAACGGTCACTTTCCGTAGACCTGCGCACCAGTGCAACTGTCTTTGCGCTGTTGCGGATCCTGTGACACTTCGCTACTATGCGTAGTCCTAACATCGTACAATTCCTGGGCAGAGTAGTTTATAGTCCTGCGCCACCTTTCAGCTGCCTAGAGCACTAAGACTATGCTTCGGTCGGCTAGTTAGGTGGTCAGGCCACCTATTTATGGCTTCAAATGATTTCCATTCACTTTTCCTGGGAAGGGATCACCATTTAATTTTACCAATTGTACCGCGCAACCTTTTGTAATCTCCTTAATAATATACGACCCTAACCAAAGCATTCTGAATTTCCCTAGGAATTTATCAAACTTACTATCATACAAAAAAACTAGATTGTTTACCTTGAATATGCGTAGCTTGATGTGTTGGTCGTGCCATGTATTTTCGCGTTGATTATGTACCTGCTGGTGAAATCCAACCAAAAATCTCTCTTCTTCAAGATCATCCAGCTGCACGAGCCTATCCTCTAGGGCTCCGTGATCCATCATACCTATGAACACTGCTATGCATAGAATAGGCATGATGTATTCCATAGGCATTACAGATTCCACTCCATAGATAAGCCGAAAAGGTGTCTGTCCCGTTAGTTTCTTGCATGTCTTCCAATAAGCCCATAACAATGCAGGTATGCATACGTCCCAATCAC
Source organism: Pinus taeda (assembly GCA_000404065.3). Lineage (NCBI taxonomy): Eukaryota > Viridiplantae > Streptophyta > Pinopsida > Pinales > Pinaceae > Pinus > Pinus taeda. Next base: position 177,819 of record APFE031158290.1, on the reverse strand, counting down.
TTCGTTGTGCATTATAACTTGGTCAGCGCGGTTTCTAGTTCTTTTTTGAACACTTCTATTGTACTATTAGCCTGTGGGTGATACGGTGTGCTATTCTGGTGATACTCTTGAAACTCTTCTGTCGGTGTGTTGATTGCCTCGTTCAGGAACTGTGTACTGTAATCACTCATCAAGATCTTCAGACACCCAAATTGCATCAGTACATGTTAAAATAGAAACTTCGCGACAGTTGTGCCTGTGCAATCTTTCATTGGTTATGCTTCTTCCCAATGAGTCAGATACTCCCTCGCAGTGATAATGTACCTCATGCTTGTCTTTCCTTGAGGTTTGATGGGTCCTACAAAATCTATTGCCCATTTTTCAAAAGTTTGCAACGTCATTTGTGGATTCAAAGGCATTTTATCCCTCCGCGATGGCCTTCTTTTTTGCTGACATACATCACATGCCTTGCAATATGCTTTTAAATCCTGATGAAGGGTTGGCCACCACAACCACGCACGTAGAATATTCTGTGCAGTTTCCTTCCTACATAATGTCCTCCCACGGCACCCCCATGAACATCCGTGAGGATGCTGCTTCGCTCAAATTCAGGTACATACCTTCCTAGTATTTCATCATTCCCCATCTTGTATAGATGCCCAGCAATGACAGAGACACCTACTGTGTGCACCACTAATTCCTGCTTTTGTTGGATAAAGTATCCTTTCGGTGTAGTTCCAGTTGTTAGAAAGTGTATTATATCTTCAAAATGTCCATCCGCTACATGCACAACAAAGAGCTACATGTCAGGTAATCCTTCCTCCAAACTAGTAGGTTCGTCCCCAGTCTCAATGCATGATAGGTGATCTGGTCTCGCATTCAATCGTCCAGGCTTCACAACAACTTGAAAATCATATTCTTGGAATAATAAAATCCATCTACAAATGCACCCCCCCAGCACAGGCTTCTTGACAAGGTACTTTAGTGAGGAGTGATCTGTATACATCTTAAAGTGGCCTCCTAGCAAGTAGTGTCGATACTTCTCGAGTGCATATACCATAGTTAGTCCCTCATGCTCAGTGGTAGAATAGTTCTTCTCTTCTTTGGATAATATGCGACTTGAGAATGTGATAGGGTGATCCAAGCCTTCTCCACCATCCTGCATTAGTACTGCCCCGAATGCTATACACGATGTGTCGACATGTACATGGAACTCTTTCTTCCAGTTCAGGAAGACTAGAATCGGCGTAGTAACCATATTTTCTTTCCATATATCCAGGATTTTCTTATGTGACATCCTTCTTCAACAATTTTTCCATCGGCACCGTTATCTAGGCATAGACTTTGATAAACTTTCTGTAATATCCCATATGTCCCAGAGTGGCGTGCAATTGTTTCACACTTCTCGGTGCTTCCAAGTTCAGAATAATCGCGATCTTCGCAGGGTCTACCATCAACCCTTGTCTGCAAACCACATGCCCCAATAGGTTCCCAAAAGGAATGAGGAACAGACACTTCTTGAGGTTGAGCTCGATTTGGTATCTTTGACAGGTATCCAGCATTAAGTGCAAGCTCACTGCATGGCACTTAACTAACCCAAATACAGTCCAGTCATCAAAATAGACCTCCAAGAACTTATGAATATATTCATTGAATGCCACAACAACCACGCACAAAAAGATAGCAAGGGCATTCTTCAATCTAAATGGCATGACAGTATATTGAAAGCAACCCCACTCAGTCACGAAGGTTGTCTCGCTCCTATCCTCCCTAAGATTGCCAAGGAAAGGCTATGTTCCAATTACTTTGAGATGGACGTGCATAAGATTGAAATTGTGAATTAGGCTCTTGCATCATATCATGTTGAATAGGTTACCATGGTCCTCTTGGAGCTACATAACATAGCTACATTGGCAATTTAATTTTTCCATTGTCCTCTTGGTAAACTTCCTTCAACCTTGGTACGAGGGGCAATATTTAACATCATGTGATTCTGCATGGAAAGCACAAATATCAACATCTTTTTTTTTCTCATTTTGTATTCTTGACATTTCTACTTGCTCACTTAGATTGCTAAGAATTTTTGTTTTAAAGTTATCATGGAAATTTCCAAGTTTAGCTTGACTTACTGATCTTGATGCTGATTGACTTACTCTTTCCCTTCCTCTTGATATATGTTTGCATGTTTCACAAATTTCTTCAAATGATAATTGGTATACATCACCTCTACTCATGAGATCAAGGAGATCAATCCATTCATACATAATTGTTCTAAGTAAGAGGATTTTTAGTGTGTCAGATCCTACATGATGTATTTTTTCCCTCTTAATATTATACATGAACCTCTCTATTAGTTCCACAGGGCTCTCATCTTCTTTTTGATTCATTCTAAATATTTTTTCTTTAAGGTCATGATCTTTATATTTTATGGAAATATCTTTTGCATATCATTCCATGATCTTATTGAATTAGTCCCTAAACTCATGAACCATTTAAGAGCTCTACCATTCAATGTTGTCAGAAACAATCTCAAATTTTTAGTGTTTAATAAGTAACCATAAGATCTACAAAAAATTTCAAATTCAAAGAGAAAGGTTTCCAGATCCTCTGAGCTCATACCATGGAAGTTTGGAAGAAACTCTGGGGGAATGTACTTCATATGCACATTGATATCAATATCTTGAATGGGAAATCCAATAGGATCTTCTTCATTGTCATTATTTCCATCTATTTCTTCTATCTTCTTTGCCACCTCTTCTTCTTCTACCTGCAAAAATGAATGGTGATGTGGCTCGTATTGCACCACGTGATCAAATGGGGGATTGTTGGGGGGGGGGGGGGGGGGGTGGGTTCTGTTGGAGAAGTTTTGTTGCCAACTACTGCACCCTCAACTCAGTTTGTGAACTCTGAGTTGGAGGATGTTATTAAAATTATATATTATAGAGAAATGGAACACATAAAATATATTGCAAAAATATAAACTCATCAAACACATAAAATAAGAGAGACACAGATATACATGGTTCACCCAATTTGGGCTACATCCACAAAGAAACAGCCAGTCCTTCCTTTTATATTATCCAACAAACTGAAGAGATACAACCTACAACAAATCCATTGTAATTCCCTCTTCACTCTCACACAATCTCCTCTCTCTTTCCCATTCAGAATATAGATCTACATAGATGCAATACGATTCCCTCATATAGCGAGGGGTTGCCTTCTAGGGGAAAAACCTTAAATTAAACATAAATTGTACCATCAAATCTCCCCCTAAGGAATGGGCCATATTGACTACGAAATTACAACATTTTACAAGGCAATTTTACATCTATTTTTACCTTCGAGGGTGCTGCCCCCAATTCCCCGCCAAGGGGGGGCTCCCAAAGATCGCAATCACCCCCTAGTAGCACCAGTGCCTAGATCAAGAGCATTCAGGTCACTGCAGTAATAGGGTGAGTGTATAAATCCCTCTCCCTCTGGTTTTCCATGGTCAAACCATGTTGTATGGGTTTTCCTTGTGCTCTTATTGTTGTTGCTTCTCCCTCTACTAACATCTCTGCTACATGATTGACATATAAAATACATCAGCCTCATACATAAAATATAATTTTTATTATTAAATGAAACATGTACTTATAAATATGGAAACATAACATTGAATTAAAAAAACAATTCACCGATGCGCTCAAAACACAGTTATGCACCGCCGTTGGTGCTCTTTAAAATATAACCACATCGAAATCGGTCTATATATAAGTGTGGTGCACCAACATTGGTTCACAAATTCAAATTTTGATAGCGGTGTGACACACTTGTTTCCTAGGGCATTTTCATTTAGAAAACACACTGCAACAATGACGATGTGTTATGTTCACGAACCAAAATGTAGTGCACCTTCTAAACTTACATGGTGAACGACTATTGGTGCGTGCCGAATATATTGAGCGCACCGCGTGTTGATTTTTTTTTTCAAAATGGAAAATTTAACCTAATTTTCAATTCTAATCCGCAAAAAATTAAATTATAAAGAAACATAAACATTAACTATACATTCGATTGTTGAGGAGGCATTGTGGACACGTCATGGAGATTTTTTTTTTAACATGGTTTAAAAAAATTAGAAACTCAAACAGTGACCATGGTACAAAAGCATGGTGAGCAAGAAAAGCATTGATGTTAGGGTGCTTTCATGTGGAAAGAGTGGCACCAATGCTTTAGATCTCTCCCGCACTATATATGGTAAAAATGCAAATTACAGTCGGGAGGGTTTTTTTATTTAACCTTCATTCAATGCATTTCTTTAACAACATAGGTGGGGTATATATCCACAATCACGGCATTTTTTTAATTAAAAAATATCATGATGCTTTTCTCAAGATGCCCCAGGGAATTTCTATACAAGAACTCCACCGTTTCTATTTTTTTACTATAGCATCTCTCTTGTTTTAGAAATTAAAACTGCTTAGCGATGCACTTTAGAAGATGCCCTGGGGCATTTTAATAAGTTTATCGCACTAGAGCGTCGATGCAAAATAGCACTGCATTTTTTCTAAATTTCAAAACACATCAGTGCTCCTTAGTGGTATGTAAGGAAATTGGTGTTGTCAACAATTCAAGCACTGGTGCGTTGTGGTATTTACCACATTGCATTTTTTTTTTTTTTTAATTTTTTTTTTCTATGGTTCACCTTGTTATATGCAACAACGATGCTTGTATGGATAGTAAGGCATCGATGTGTTTGTATATTTTATACACACCATCCAAAAAACATTCGCTAAAACATCTGCCTACCCACCTCCGCTAGTGACCTCCACTACAAACATATTTTTGGGCTATTTTTATAAGGGATTCCACGAAAACCTCTGCTAAAAGTTCTTTTTGTTGTAGTGTATTATGATCATGATAATCATGAATATGATTATGATGATTAACATCCACTAAGATCAATATGATCTAGCAGACCTTAACAAAGTAAGAGATTGGTTGATATTTTTTAACATTTTATTTCTATAATAAAAAAGGAGGGAGAGAAATGTTCCTAGATAACCATAGTTTTGTTGACTTAACAAGTCAAGAAGGCTGGTAGTGTGGCAAATATTTTGAAAATTAGAACAGAAGTGAGTTAAAACTAAGCAGTCCAAGAGAAAGTGATTTTCATATTCAACCTTCATAGTATCTCAAAGGTGATACTCTTTTGTCCCAAGGTGTTTTGTGAAATTACCAATGCTCGGTTTCACTTTGAAGCTCACGAGAATTAGTTCTTATCTTGGCAATTTTCATCTTTTTCTTAGCATTGGTCAAGACAAAAAATATAATTTTGGTTATCAAGATTGGGGTTAATCACATCCTTATAATACCTTAGCTTCTTTCCATCTAACTACTTATCCTCCCGCAACTTATCCATAAATTTGGAAGTAATAATATTTTTAATATTATCCTTATTCTATATCATGATCTCATCTTTTACCCCCAATGGTATAGCCAAGACTATGCATTCTTATGCCAACCTCGCTTGAGGTGGAGATGGGGGTTTTGGTTAGCGTTGCAAGAAATTTTGGGGAAATTCTTGGCTTTAATGTTGTGTAGATTGTTCTTATACAAGAGATACCTAATCATAGTCACGCTTTCAGTGGGGGAAAGGCTAGCTCCAATCAAGAGGATTTGGTAGGGAGTATTTCCTTTAATCTTGAGTTTGTAGGTTATAAATTTCTTTTAGATCAACTCAATATTCCACCATCATTCTTTAGATATACTACAACTCCAAACTTCACATCCATATAAAATTACATGGGTGACAAGAGTCTCAAAGAGGAATATATTTTTTACTCCATGCCCAACGATCAGTTGACTTACAATTGTTTTCAAGTTGATATAAGCTTTCCAACCTCCATTTTTCCTTTTCTTAATGTTATAATTCTAGTTGAGATGATGATGAATGTCAATTTCTAGATGTTTGTATGAGGAAGCTTTCTCAAAGTAGTTATTATCATAAATGAAATTATCATAGTTGAACCTTTTGGATTTAAATATCATGAATTTGGTCCTATCGAAATTAATTGTCATTACCATCTTGGAGTAGTAATATTGGATGATTCTAAGCTGGTTGTCAATATCATCAATAAGGATTTGCATCCAAGGCTTAGGGAAGTCTCGTTTCACTACCAAATTGAGGAGTTTATGTATATCAAGGATGGCGATAGAACTTTCGATTTTTAAACTTCCAGTTTGGTAGCCTTCAATATCCATAGCTTTCTCATTAGCAAGTTTCTTAATCTACAACTCCACGTCTTATGAAGAAAATATATCCTCCTCTATAAGAGTGTTCAATATGGTGCCCATGATGTTAGGGGAATCATAAATATTTTTAAGATAGATATCCTAGTTTTTTAAGGGGATCAAATTATTTCTTTTGTTTTACAAACAAGAATTTTCCTCCAAAGATTTTTAGGCTCAACTTTAGAAAGGTGAAGAAGATGTTCTTGCCTCCTATTTATATAGGAAATTTTCTTCCTTTTGTTAGTATTTTCTTACACATTTTTTTGTTTGAGCTTTACAATTTCACTAGGAGCATCTCTAATTTCTCTCATTTCAATTTTACAATATTATCATACCAAGAGTTGGAAGCTCTATTGATCTTTTTATAAGACACCTCGATAAAGAACTAGTTAATGGTAATAGAAAGGGTTGTAGTAGAATTGCAGTAGATGTGATCAATGTTATCATTATACTCAAGAAAGCTAAATCCCTTTTAAAATCCTTTAAGAAGAGATCCATTTTACTTTTTTCAAAACAAATGTGCCTTTTTTACTCTTGCAATTCTATTACATGTAGCTGGTGTGCATGTCAAGGTTTAGATTTAAGGCTAGAGGTCTGTGGTCAAAATTAGGCTTGTGTTTAGTTAGGAGGTCAAAATTGACAATATGGTTGAGAAAATATGTATAAGATATTGCATAATCCACAACACTACTACTAAGCCCATGAATCCAAGTAATCTAATAAGAGGTTGGCCACTTATTAATTATGTTTCAATTTATGAGGTCTTGGGAGCTACAAAGATTTATTAGCTCCGTACCAAATAATTTCTCTTTTATGTCTTCAAAATTTATTTTGAATCTACTAACTAAGTCAAAGGCCTCATCTAGCCAGAGGGGATTTAGGGTGAGAGTTACCACTTAAGTGAGTAGCTTGGTTAGTAATTGTTCTAGCATTGAAGTCCATCAACAAGAGGATATTACTTGCATTTCTTAGACTATGAACATCATGTTCTAAGGTGTTGAAGGGAAATGTTTATCCTTTTTTTTTATAGGAGGTAGAGATGATAGGAGAAAAACAAAAAAAATTGACATGAATATTGTCTGTGTTAAAGTCAGAAATTTTGATCAAGATGTACTGATTGAGGGTGTCAATCTTATGAAGTAGAATGCGAGAACAAATATTGTTCTTTATATAACACATTATTCAACCAAAACCTCTACAAAAGGATTTCTTGTTCCAAGGCTACTAGAGAATGAATCCATCTATGTTGGGGACCTTAGATTCATCATGCTCCCAAGTTTCACTTAAAAAGATAATATCAATATCACTTGGGATCCAACATAACATAGGACCTTTACGCCATGGAAAACCACGATAGTTCCAGAAGATGATCTAGAGTGTTCCCAATTCCTATTTATCACTCATATTTTGGTCTCTATCTCTAATAATAGTTTTCCTATTTCTAATGATGGCCCATTTTCCTTCCTTTCTTGCCTCCTTTACCTTTTGAACTTATTTCCTTCATTCAACTTGGTCTTCAAGAATAATATCCTCATTATAAATATTTTTGTCCCTTTTAGGCTTGGAGATTCACTAATTATATCTAATTTATGGTCATTACAACTTACCTTAACAAGAATCGGTCTATGTTTATGCTTGAGTACCTTTCCCACCCTTTTTTCTTCAGTTAGATAAGTTGTTTGAATTTGTGACTTAGTTTTCAGTTATTCTTTTACTATTTCTAATGTGTCCTCATCATATTACTCTTTTATACCAACAATTATAAGGTCCAAGGCTCTTTTATGGTGCTCAATATCTAGTTCAATTAGTTTGTTCATTCCCTCTTTTATGCATTTGATATCTAGTTTATTCTCTATGCTACTTAGAGCCCAATTTTTATTTATGGTTTCTTTTAAATCCTTAATCTCATCTCTCAAGATGAAACTTTCTTCATCCATTGATTTTTTTTTGTTCTCTATTTCTTACACCCTATCTTTCGTTTATTGGAGTTTCATCTCAAGCGTTACCATTTCATTTTCTAATGATTTGTAGTTATTGCCAAGCATTGCAAATACTTCTTGTATATGTTCCGTAAGCAATAAAGATAATTCATGTCAATGCCCCCTTTCTCTTTCTTCATAAAAACTTTTCTAAAGAGTCAATCTGATCATAAAATTATTTAGACTTATTTTCTTTAGAGTCAAAATGATCATAAAATTGTATCCCAAAAATTATTTAAATACAAAAAAAAAACTTATATCATACTTGCTTTATAATTGTCGATATCCCTAACTCTTAATGCATGTATGTTTCAATGTGTTGTTGCTATAAAATAAACACATCATTGATTTTTATTGTATTTTCATGTTACTAGCACATCCACATAAGTTGAGCCAATGAAAGTTGATAGGTGATGATAGAGAGGGAATTAAGCTACATGGTAAAATTAACTTTCTAACAACAAAAATAATGACAAGCTAGTAGTTATAAAAGGAAAACAAGTTAATACATTTAATCATAACCTTTCATTAAACTATTACAATCAATAATTATGTCTTGAGCATACACATAATATTTGTAATGAAAAACTCCCACATGGGGTCATTACTCAATCCAACTCAAATGTTCAAAGGCCATCTATTAGGTCATCTTTCCAATGGTCGTTAGAAAATTAAAATGTGGATGGGGGTAAGTACTCTTTAGTTAATTCATCATGGAGGTGTCTATAAACTCGACCAATGCCATCACCTCACCATGAATGCTCATGTTACAAGCACTCTGCATTTCAGTTACGAGTTTTCTAACAATTATGCTCCTAGAGAAATTTAGTGCTTGGTTTGGGTGCACTATCATGGAGTCTCTATATCCTGCTTCAATGGGGCATCTCCCTTGCTTGGTGAGTTTTTCTTGTATTCTATCTCTCTTTAGTTTTAAAGTTGTGGTTTCTAGTTCCACCTCTCAGGTTTCTTACTTTGTCTAGCATAGTTGACAACAATTTTTCTGCAACTTCAGGTTGATATTTCCTGCCACCTTAGTAATTATTCTATTACCTTCCCTATTTTTTGCTCCCTTTTTTCCCATTGCAGTGTCTCTCTATTTTATCTCTCTCATATTGATGTCCTGTGTTCATATTTCCTTCTTATTCCCTTATTTTTCTTAAGCCTTCCTCTATTCTCTTTTCTCTTCCCCTGTACTTTGTGCCGCAGAGTCACTCCCTCTCATGGCTCTTCCAGTTCTTAATTTTTTTTCACTGCAGTTAAGATATCTTGTAGGGGCACCATTCCTCTTGTTCAAAGATTTGGAAGTAGAGCCCATCACCCTCACATACATGCTCATGAGAGCAGGGAAGCCATAACAAGAAGATACATAGACCTCATTCCCAGTTTGGTTCACAAAGTGATTGAGGGTCTCAAGTGGGAAGCTCAAATTGAGAGAAGAATTCGAATATTTATGTGGAGGAAAATGTTGGCTGGTGGGTTCATCACATTCATAACACTCACACCCATGGACACTCAATATATGCCAACTATGGATTTGTATTGGCAATGGAAGATCATTTTGGGAATGTTTTTTGTTGAAAGAAATGAAGCTCGTGAAGAAATCCTCCTCTGCAACAAGAAGTCAATGAGATGAACCATAGACTCAACAAGTTTGCAAAAAAATGGCAAATTTGGACTTTTAAAGAAGTGATGAAGAAGAGTTGGCCCTAGCTCAATAACAAAAAAATGATGTATATCTTTAGTCTTTTGTTTAGAGGCACTCAATGTAACTTTCCTAGTTCAATAAATAGTCTTTATAGTTTTCTTTTCCTTACATTACTCACTCTTATAGACTCAACTATTTAGTCATGTTTAATTTTGTTTTAAGACTGCCACTCAAAACATCTAATACGATTTTATATCCCTGCTCTAGTTTTCACTAGTGGCAAACTAAAAATATAATATATATATGTGTAACACTTTCTTTGTCATTTACAATCTAGAATAGTACTATTTAGCTTTTTCTCTACTTTGAATTAGTACAATAAGTCAAATTTACACTAAGTCAAATTTACAAAAATATTCT